>VZTN01015330.1:244833-300240 GCA_013400515.1 Erpornis zantholeuca | reverse complement strand
AGGAATAATACGGAGGCTAAAAAAAAAAAAAAAATAATAGCGGCAGCGCTCAAGCAGGTAGGATGCAATTTAAAGTCACTCCAGCTAATACCCCATGCAAGACTGCATTTGTTAAGGTATGCGAGCTGTGCAGAAGGCAGCAGTCTTTAGTGAATCACTTTTGAAAAACAAATACTTGACAAAAGAACCAGACCTGCTAAATGGATAACAATTATGTAAGCCTATAGTAGGTTTTGATGTATGTCAAGTCTGTTAAATAAATCAACCTGTTCAGTGAATAAATCTGCTCTGCACCAATGCTTTATTATAATTTTTTTTTTTAAGGAGAATAAACCTGTGTATTTAAGATTTTTTATTGATGTGAATCTCGTGGCCAAGCCCCATAGCTGCCAATGACACAAGACAAATCCGTGGGGAGGGTGGGGTGCAGGAGCGTGGGGAGGGAGGGGACAGGCCAAGCAATAAGGTGGATATTAAAAATACACAAAGATGTGCATAAGGATTCCTAGTGATAAAATTCTCACTGATCCATGTCTTGATGGAGTATTTGCTTTGCAGTGGCAATGGCCCATACAAAGCTACATTGATTTAGCTTGCTCTGTTCACGATGGCAGTTCTGGTGAATAATTATTTTCCCAAAAGCCCTAACCAAGGGAAGAAAGAGAGTCCCTGCTTGGCCTACACAGTAGTACAGTATCTTTGAAAGCGCGTATCCGGCTGCAAATAAAGAGAGCCAGTTCAAGTGTTACTACACTCAGCAGGAATAAAAGGGAGGCAGAAAAGGGGAGCACCCGGCAGCCTTCCCCGTGTGCCTCGTCCCCCTTCCCCTCTCTGCTCCTCGCCCTCCTCTCAGCTCTGGGGGTGGGGAGGGGAGATTTCTGTGCGTTTGTTTTTCCTTTTTTTTTTGTGTTTGCGGTTGCCTTTGGGAGGCGAGGCTCCGGCTCCCACTTAAACGTTGGGTTCTGAATGCTGAGGAGTCTCTTTCAGATAGGAAAAAAGAGGTTGTGGCCAGTGGGTTTTAACTTCCGTGGCTGGGACGGGGAGTACATCTCTGTGGGGCAGTGCCTTGGTGGTGTCCTTCTCTTTCGAGGTGGTGAGGCCTCGTGGATGTTTTTGTGATGGGTCACGTGTGTATCTTTTCCCTGGCTCTGCAAGGAAGCATGAAAAGACTCAAATGTGCTTGCAGGACCAAGAAGGCCCCGGGCTTGGGGAGAAAGTGTTCCCAAACAAAGAGGTCTGGCTCAGGTTGAACCCTGGGTGTGGGACACAACCATCGGTGCGAGGTGCATTTTTTGGATATTAAGGATTTTCTGTTGTAGCAACAGCCCAAGCGTGCTGCTTTCCCCAAGCACAGCTGTGAGCCCTCCCCTTGAAGTTTATGCCCCGTTGCAAACAAAAAGCAGCATTAGGAAATGATCTTTTCCTTGGGCAGAATCCAGGGAGGAGAGCCATGGATGCTCCAGGCCTTGCCCTGCTCCTCGTGTGGGGGCTCTTTGATGCTGCTGTGGCTGAGTTTGTGTTTGGCCCTGTGAGAGGTGGGTAGCCTGACTATTAAACAGACTAAAATTGCTATTGCTTCTCAGTAATGGCAGTTTTTGGTCTGTGAGGGTATTTAAAAAAAAATATTTTGAGAATTGGGAGCAAAATAATTGTTATATAATCCACCTGTTACGCTCAAAGTCCTGTTTTCCACCTGGGAGAGGATTGCACTTTTTTATTTTTATGCTAGATCTTTGTGTACTTTTAGCCCCGCTTGAGTTGGCTTTATAATCATTACCTGTGTATACAGTCAGGTGCTTGACGAGCCTGATTTTGTGGAAGCTGCCAGCAGTGAGTAAATGAACCATGTGGCATAAAACAGAGCAAACCATGTTTTGTTGGTACCTTGCTCTTCCCTCTTTTCTCTGAGCTGGTCCTACACACCCAATAGTGCAGGGGTCTGGGGCTGTGTTCCAGCACAGGGACCCACCTGATTTGTTACCTGTTCAGGGTGTGAGAGGTGTGGTGGGATCTCAGCCTCTTGGTTTTTTTGATTTTAGGGCTCCTGGGTGCTGTTAAAACGAAACATTAAATAATTGCCATGTGTTGTGTCGTGTAGAAAGCAGTGAAGTTACAGATGCTGAAGATGATGAACTGGTTTGAGCATCCAGGCGTGGGGGTTTGCCTGAAAGGATGCACAAATTGAGGATAAAACCTCTCCTGCTGCCTGTGCCAAAGGGTTGGTAGCACTGCTTACCTGCCTGTGGACATGAGGAAAATTGGGGAGTGTTTGGGAAAGCTGAGCCAGAGCGAAGTTTGCAGCAGGAGCTGTCAGTGCTGCAAATGAGTGCTGAACCCTTATCCTTAGCAAAGTCCTCTTAGGAACAGCCAGGGGAAGTGGCTTTGGTGCAGTGGTGCTTTGGGCTGTGGGGGTAGTGCTGGGTGGATTTTGTTTGCAGTTCAGGGGAGTAGCATGTAATCTGTGTAATGCTGCTTTTGTGTGCCTCTATTGCAAATTGATGTCTGGGGAATGACATGAAGCAAAGGCTCTAGACCAGCAGGTCTGTGATATTTTTGTAGCAATGTCTTTTTATTCAAAGCAGGTGTCATGGAGATCTTTCATCCCAGGATTTCTTTCATCCCTGGCGTTTGTTAGCTTGTGTTAAAACTTTAAATCTTGAGAATTTCTTCTGTACAGAAGCTGTTCCTCATGTTGCTCTGGCATGGGCTGAGCTATGATTATGCAGTCTCCAAACAGTGACACGGATGAGGTGGATCTGTGTCTGCATTGCTACGTCAGCCCTGTGAATAATCCAGGGATGTGGCCCAGTGCCCTCCAGTCACAGCAGGGTCTGTGCCAGCTCCCTTGGAGGAGCTGCACAGGGATCTGGGAGTGGGCAGTGATGGAGGTGTTGTCCCTGGGCCAAGTTTTCTTCTAACCCTTAAGCATTCAAAAGGTGATTTATGCCGAGCAATCTGAGCTCATATTTGCAGTTTTGTTTGTCTTTAAAATAGCTTTTGACTATGAGATACCTGATTTGCTTAATTTACCCAAGCTCTTGTCTCCAGAGTCTCCAATGATGGAAAATTGTGCTAACTGGTGTCTTTCCCT
The DNA here is from genome assembly GCA_013400515.1 of Erpornis zantholeuca. Taxonomy (NCBI): domain Eukaryota; kingdom Metazoa; phylum Chordata; class Aves; order Passeriformes; family Timaliidae; genus Erpornis; species Erpornis zantholeuca. The sequence continues at coordinate 297,149 of VZTN01015330.1, read as the reverse complement.
GATCTTCTCTTTGTTTTGTGCTGTGTCTTCAGAATTTGGATGTGTCACTAGAAGTTCCTGGTCAGTCTCCTTGTCTTGATGTACTGGTGTTGCCCCTGGGAAGGTGGAATCACAGTCTGCTGGGCCAACAGCATTGCTTCTGCTTGGACCCCAGCTAATTAGTTTACCTCATCAGTTGAACTCCTTTCTGAATTGTCACTATTGTGGTCTCTGTCTCTGCCAGTAGCTGTTGTTCTCCTCAGGCATCAGACCACGAGTGCCTCTGTCTTAAGAGAGAGCTTGAGGTCTGACTTTGGATGTCACCTTGTGAGGTGTTGCAGAGCCAGTGTCCAGTGTGTCACTGAGCCTGGCAGGAGCAGCAGAGGTTTCAGGCCTGCCCTTGACACCAGTGAGGGCTTTTTTAGCAATTCATCAGCTTTCTCCCCTTGCTTCTGGGGGGTTTCTGTTGTGCAGGCTCCTCGAGGTGGGTTTGGCTGTGCATGCTGTGGAGATCCCTTTCTGCTTCGTGGTGTTCCCTGCTGGTGTCTGGAGCTGTTTCATGCTGCTCCACTGAGGCTCTTGGAGAGAGGACTGTCAGGATTTCTAAAATAAAGCCAAACAGATGAGGCATTTTCTGCCTCTGCTCTTCCCTGGGGTAAGGAGCTCCTCACCTACTAAAACCCAGCATTGTCACTGTCCTTTTCCTGACGTGGAACTGGTGAGAAGGTGGCTGATGCTATGAGGGTTACATTTTTGAGGGTGTTTGGACACTCAGGTGGAGTTTGTCAGGAAAATCAGCTCTTGTGGATCTTGCAGGACATGGCCAGACTCTGAGGAGTGCCAAGATGTGACCTGGGGGAGTGTGGGGTGCTCAGAGCACTCCTGAGAATCTTTTTGGTTGTTGCATTGCCAGCATGAGACCTGAGCTCTTGGGAGGGCTGGTGCACAAACTCCCACCTCTTTCCCACTTCCATTCCAGGTGAGGTCTCTGCCATGCTCTGGAGCTGCTTTTGGAGCTGCGTCCTCATTAAAAAAATCCTTTCCTCGCACTTGGGAGGATTTTAATTGTGAGCTACAGCACAGAGGCACCAAACGTAGAACAGACAAGTTCTGTGGGTGAATTTTGTTTCCTGTACAATGTCCCAATGAATGAGTTGAGTCTTTGATGGAGGAGAGAAGCTGAAGCCTTGTGAAGGGCCTGTTTATTGGCATTAATTATTTTTTATTAGTTACAGCATCCGTAGTCCGTTGGCAGTAGAAGAGCCCAAAGTAAGAATATTAATTCTTCAGAAGTTTTTCAAAGCTTGCATTTTTCATAAGAAGCTTGTGAAGCTTCAAATCTAAAGCTTCCAAAGCCTTCTTTTTTTTTTTATTCTTCAGAAGTGCCACTGAAGCTCTTTTTTTTTACTTTTTTCGTATTTTAGCTGAAACTATGAGTTTTGCACATAAAAAAAAATAAATTATTTCTTTCCCATCCACTGAGTTGGCCCCAGGTCTGTGGCTGGGTGAGCTAAACCCTCTGCAAAAATCAGCTGTGCCCTGGAGAGCAGGTGTGGATCCTTTCCTACTAATTTCCTGTCCTTTTTCCCCCCTCTGGTTGGGGTTTTACTCTGTGGTTGAAGCACAGATCATCGTGGAAGGTGAGTTTATTTGTGACTGGCCAGTCAGGACAATACTTGACCTTCACAGTTGTTGAATAACTTCAGAGAAATACTTAACTGCTGCATGGGACCAGGGAGGGTGGCTGGGAATTGAACCAGTACAGGGTGAATCTGGTGTCTGTTTGGCCAGCAAGGAGCATTTTCTTCTGGTAGGCTCACAAGGTCATGTTTTAATACTCTGAATATGAATTGAAGGGTCATGCTGGTATTTCAGTGGTAACACAGATGGATGCTGGGTCTTATTTCATATTGCTCCAGGGAATGGAGCAATTAGTAATCCTGGCTCTCTCTGAAGCTCGAGGGGGAAAATGAAAATTGCCTTTTTCAGGGTGGTCACTGCTCTCATTTGCTTGAAGAGAGCTGTTGGGGAGTGGGATGATTTTAGCTACAAGAAGTTGTGATGTGGGGTTTTTTGTGCATTGGTTTTGCTGACATTATGTGGGCAGGTTAACTTCGTTGACAGCTGTGCCTGTAGTGTGGAAAGATGAGTAGAATTTGTGGGAAGATCAGCAGGGAAAGTGCTGCTGACCACAATTTTTCACCTCTTGTTGAAGCAAACCAGCAAACCCCTCTTTGCCTGGCACCACTGGCTCTGTAGGGAGCAGCACACAGTCATTTCCCATGGTTTGTTTATGCCTGCCCATAAGAAAATCTGCTCTATCAAAGTCACCTGTCCACACAGTGACTCGTGTGGGTGAGGTAGATTCATTCTGAAGCACACAGAGCATTCATTGCCAGCTCTTGCAGGAATTCAGCTATGCCACAAGCAGTGTGGCTAATGGATAATAGTGGAGTTCAGGACCATTTCTAGCCCACGGTGCCCACGAGCTGATGTGAAGCAGAGGAGCCACGTGGCGTTAGCCCAGCCAGGTGTGGCAAATGCAGAGGGAACCCATCAGCTGAAACCTGCAGAACAAAGAATTCATCCTAACCCAGTAACCTTCCCTTACTTAATTGTCTTATTTGTGTGGTTAGCTTATCGTTTGGTGGAGAGAGTTTGTACTGCAGGAAAAAAAAAAAGAGTTTTGTTTATTGGGACTGTTTCTTTGGTTAATTTGTGCTCATCCCTTGCCTGCTGCTTTCTGGGTTTGAAGGGTGCCTCGTCAGCAGTTGCAAACAGCAGCCTTTTGGGAGGTGAATGGGAGGCTGGGCAGGCCCCACTGCATTTCCTAGGAGTCTCTGGGTTTGAAGGAGTGAGTTTTTGATCAGTGTGATCACTCAGCATCACAATTTGTGGCTGTTTCAGGCAGCACAAAGTTGTGTTCCAGGATTTACCTTCAGGTCATGGTTTATATCCCTGTGCAGTGTGGAGCTGAGAACCACGTGCTGCTTGCAGTTCTTTTTTCTAAAGCAAAGGGCGTTTAAAATCTGGTGCTTAATCATCAACAGGGTCTAGTGCTGATTTTACTCCTTGGAAGCATTTGTGGCTTTGCAGGAAGGATGGGCATTGGTTGTGATGCAGAGCTGGAGCCAGTTGGTGACTGTGGTTGTTGTGTGGCTGCTTTTGTGTGGAACTCCTGGTTCTGATTGCTGGTGTGTGGAATTACAGCTTCCAGTTCATGTGTTAAGCAAACCCTGGTGTCTCAGGCCTCTTCTGGGTTTTTTTCCCCTATAAATTACATCCTCCCTTCCCCCCTTATTGATGGTGTTCATCTCTCTGTGCTCAATCTGTGTGCTGGATTCCTCACTAGGATGAGTTCCAGACTCACTAAAGGTTAGTTCAGAAGCATCTTGGATTAACTTTTCACCAACTGCAGGCAGTCTGGAGGGGATGTTCTGTGAAATGAGTGGCTTGAGACTGAAAACAAAACAGCCCCGAGCCTCCCAGTGCCAGCCAAGAGCAGGAGTGGAGGAAGGAGGCTCCTAGGAAGGGATTGCTGGTGGGATATTTCAGTGGAAGTGGTGGAGAAAAGAGGAAAATGCTGCTTAAATTGTGTTTTGAAGCTTTTTGGCCTGGTGTGGCCTGGAAAAGTCTTCATCTGCATTGTGATCAATGAGTTTGGGCATGGTGGAATCCAAATATTGGATCAGAAATGCTTAATGCCTGCCTTGTGCCTTAAACCTCCCCTGAAAGGGTTGTTTTCCCCACTGCAACATGCAGGAAACATAAAATACCTGAAATCTGAGAATGTAATTCATGAGTTCTCACCTTGCATTCCTGGGCTGATGTTAAAACAAAAGGCAGTTTAAGGGTATTACTATATTCACATAATATATATAAAATATGTTGTGTTTATATAATACATGATTATATTTAAGGGTATTACTATATATTATATATATTCTATTATTCAGTTAGGCCTGGGCATTTGCTGAATGAGCTGTGTTAAATCACACCTGCATTTGCAAGGGGCACTTGAAAACTTGATGTGTAGCTCAGAGTTTAATCAATATTTTTGTTATTTTGTTAATACCTTCCCCCCCTCCATGCATTTATGGGTGCATACCCTGTGGTGGTGGCTCCTAAACTTATTATCTGGGGCTATTTGAATAATTTCTTTTTGGGGCAATATGAGGCTGCTTCAATTTAAATAACAAAAGGGGAGTGGAGGGGTTGGAATGAGCATTTCCAGGTCTGATGGGGGCTCGGCAGGATCCTCCTCAGAATCCCCAAATGCTTTAAACTCTGCTCTGTCTATCCTTGAACAACTTCTGTGCATTGCATGGTAAATGGAAGGCAAAGTAATTTGTTTGATGTTATTTATTCAAATCTGGAAAGGATGGTTGTGCAAAGACCAAAGAAAAATGGTTTTAGTCTGACAAGTGCCAAGGGTTTTTGTTTTGTTTTTAAAGCCCAAACAAACCCTTTGGGATCCTTGGCTGGGTATATAATAGCATGAAATACACCATTCCTTTCATTCTGCTCCCTAAAAATCTAATTTTTTATGCATTTAAAGTGGGAGTTGAGGCAAAAACAGAGTTTAGCTCTGTTGACCTATATTTATGAAAAGAGAAGGCTTGCTAAGTGTTGCAAGAAAAGAATATATAGTGCTGTTGGTATACTCGGACAAAATGCACACACATCCTAAAACCACTTTTGGGATTCTTCATCTCCTTACTGAATGTTAAAGCCCTTTCCAGCCACATCCAATCCCTTTTTTGCTGTTCATGGAGTGTATATTGAGGCTTCCATTAATAGCCATGAGGCATCAGAGAGGAAGGGCAGCAACACAGGGAGTCTGGAATAAGCAGAGTGGTGGTGCTGAAACCCTCCCTGATCCCAAGGTTTAAAGGTGAATTTTTAAACTTTTTTTCCCTGTTTCCTTTTTTGTTATTTTATTTTTTAATTCACCCCACTCCCCATAAAAGTGCAGTTTAATGGCTACCATGCTGCTTATTGCATAACTGTGGCACAGATGTTATTTTTTTGTAATGTTGCCTGACATATTTAAAAGGGAAAGAGAGGAAGGGAATTTATACCCTTTGGAGATGAATATGTGGAGCCTATTAGTCTTAAAAAAAGTGTGAAGAGCTAGTTAGAGCAGAAGCTGGCACATCTCTGAAAGGCTGATCTGTGGAGTGGAGCTCTTCAGATAAAGAATGAATGTGTTTTATCTCGTGACGTTTGTTGTGTGTGTTACCAGACAGCCTAAAATCCAGACTTGGTGGGGTACTTAATGTTTAGGCACACAATTAAATATTTTAAGGGACTCAGACCAAATCCAAATGCATATTTAATAAAATGCTCTCCAGAATTAAGTTTTATGGGATAATCAGTGCTCGGAGTTAAAGGATGTGAAGATGAAATACCTCGCTCAGCATGGGTAGTGCTGAATGTTTAAGTGTTTATTTCACTGCAGCTGCAAACAACACCTTTAAAGTTGCTTTCTTATGAAGGTTTGACTGAGAAAATACAGTTAGAGGTACGGTTTTAGCAGGAGTAAAAAAATTGCATTCAGGCCTAGCATTTCCTGGTGGAATAGGCATGAGAACATGAAATCGTCTCCATTTGGCATTTCTAACAACATTAGAGGTTTTAAAGTAGTGGAAATGCAAATAAGTGGAGTGAAAATGGTAGATGCTGTATTTATATTTATTTATGTATAATAACAGAATGCCTGGTGTTTCAGATCAGCACAGCCTGCCTGGGCTCTCAGAGTATTTGTTTTATAAACAGGGATAAAGCTGCACAGCCCACCTCTCCCTGCTCTACAGAGGAGCAAACCAGCTCTCAGGGAAATTAATGACCTGCTAGAAATGCAGTTGGGAAATGAATCCAAGAATCTTGGCTTTCCAATCCTTGTTCTGAGCCTGTGTGCTGGGCAGTGGGATAATTGGGATCAACTGATAAGGGGGAAAGAGGAGAGAAAAGGGAGCATTTTTTTGAAGTTGTGGAGTAAGGATAATTCAAATGATTCCTCTAAAAGAACTTGGGGAGAAAAAAAAAAAAAGACCAGGTGAACAGTTAGAAAAACAAACAGAAGGAAACCTGAGAGTGTTTTTGACTTGTTTCTGCCTAGGGCAAGATATTTTGGTTTGGTTTTTGTTTTGCTTTTGTTCTGCCCTTTGCCCCTCCCCCTTGCTGGATTACCTACTGCAGGAAATAACAAATCAGGCAAAATAAATCCTGAATTACAGCTGGAGGAGGCAGGAGCTGCTGTGTGAGGGTAGGGTTGCAGAGGCTCAGGTGTAAATTTTGGGGCAGTCCTTGTGCCTTGTGGGGTTTTCTTCCCCAAGAAGCAGCTGGGCTGTGAGTTCATCCCTCAGCTCTGGTGGTCCTGGGTGGGAGAGGAGATGTCCCACCTGCCTCCCTTGCTCCTTCAGAGGCAAAGCTCCCTCACTTGGCAGCTCCAGGGGCTGGGAATTTTTCTCCCTTTCCAGTCCAGTGACACCCATGCAGTGTTTAGTGTGTGGTGCTCTGAAAACATCCTCCTCTGGCCAAGCAAGGAAAGGATGGAAAATACTAGGCTCAAATAGAAGGTTCGTGCTGATGCAAGCTGTGTTTACTTTTGAAAATTCAGTTTATTAAACTCAAGGCTGCAGAACTCCAGGGATCAGTGATGCTGTCTGAACATCACCTTCCGCACCGCACAAGCAATTTTTCAAAATTACTTTTTTAATTAAAAGTTGTATCGGTTTAATGCGAGTTAAAGGAAAGTTCACAGGCTTAGCGTTGTCTGAAACATGCTGCAGATTTGGGAAAGAACCCTTTCCTGCCTTTTAGAAGTTCATCCAAAACAGTGAATGAGGTGCATGGGAGGAGAGGGAAATCTCCTCCTGGGCTCGGCCTTGGAGGGACTGCAGGGTGAAGGTATTTATCGATTATCAGTCCAGCTCCGCTTCCATTACCTTCAGAAGGAGCTGCAGAGCAGCAGAGTTGGAATATGAACATAAGGAAAACAAGGAGGACTTGAGGTACAGCAGAGGAAAGTCAATACAGAGCTTATTTAAATGTCAGCTGCCTGGAAGAGCTGTGCTCAGAAGCTGTGAGCAGAGATTAGGTCTGGGACACGACGCCGGAGTGTGGAAGGGAGGGAGGGAGGTTGCTGAGCAAGGCTGGTGCTGTGGGCAAAAGGGATATGTTAAAGGGGGGGAGAAGAAACTGCTGACTGAAAATTGCATCTGACAATTAGTTCCGAGCAGCTAATTGGAGAAGTTGTGTGGCTCTTGGACAGGGGAGGCCTGTGCTTGTCGTCGGTGGGAGATGCGATCCATGTTAACTGTGTTATTCATCAGCTCAGCTGACAGGGCTAAGTGACACCCATTACAAATCTGTTTACTACCTCTATATAATGTATTTAGTTTCTGAGTGTATGTGCAGGGTTGGGAGTCTCTGTAAGCGTTGGATTTCTGGAATTCTAGAGAACCATGGTTGGAAGGGATGCACAAGGATCATCGAGTCCAACTCCCAGCCCTTTGAATCATTTTAAATCACATTGACTTTATTTACCCAATAGGTCAGGGTTGTAATTCTGTGACATTTGTCAATGTAAGTGGTTTTATATTTGGGGAGGGCTGGAGCAAAAAAATTGTTTGATTCTGAATTTCACGGCCACTTTTATTTTGGAAAGTTAGCCACTAATTATGTGTTGTAATAAGAAGTAGTTTTATTACAGTTGTGCCTGAAATAAAATTAGGTTGAGCACTCTCATGCAGGAAACATTATTGGAGTCAACCTCCCAAATGTTGCACTTGGGGATGTGGCTTAGTGGTGAACTTGGGTTAATGGTTGGATTTGATGATCCTGGAGGTCTTCTCCAACCTAAATGATTCTACAAAGTCCTCAGCATTTTAGGCAGGACTGGGGATGAGAAAGATGGGCTGCTGTAGCTGTGCTGTAGCTCACTGCAACCCAGCCAAGTTTTTCTTCATTTTGTCAGCCCCCTGCTTAATTCTGAATGGAGTTCAGTGTTTTTGTCTTGTTTTTGGAAGGTGAGTGCCCTGTGCATGTGAAAGCCAGAAGACTTCAGGGCTTAACTTTGTCTTAACCCGCTCTGTTCAAAACCTGTGTGGTGTAACAAGTGCTTGCTGAGGCCAGTGGGGCCATGACCATGGCAGCAAAGGACAGAACAAAGGCTGGTGTGGATGGGAGAGGTGTTTCTTTGCCATCTACATAAGCACAGCAGCACGTGTTTGTGTTCTTAGCAGCCATCCCCTCGTTGTCCCACGCTGCCTGCAAACGTGCATTTACTGAAAAACATCACAACTGTTGCACGTGATCCTCTCCTGCAGAGATGATGGGAGAGCAAACACCATATGATGAGCTCTGTTTGCATTGTGTGATGCTCCTCTGAGCAGAAGGACACCCACTAGAAGACACTTTGCTGTCCAGGAGGGCAGGTGACCAAGCTGGGCAGGCAGGGCTTTGTCATGCAGATGGGAGGTGAAGCTCTGGGCTGAAGTTGCCATTCCCCTCTCTGGCATTGCCTTTTATTTTCCAAAATGTGTGATGGCAGTGGAACAGTGGATGAGGGAAGTAGGTTTGCATGTAAAATCCACAGGAGGTATCACTGAGCCAACATTGCCTTCTCTCTTGGCCCTCTAACAGTGCCATCATTTTTCTGTCTTGCTCACCCCACTTGTTTAATGGAATTATTAATATGAGTGTGTTGGCTTCCCAGAAGTGTTGAGAAAATCAGTTAAAGTTTGAAAAGTGCATTGAAGAAGTCTCTTGGTACTGCTTTAAAAATACTTCCTGATTTCTTTTAGCAAAAAGAAGTTTAGCTCCTCCTTTGCTAGAGTTTCCTCCTTGCATTTTCCCTGTTGCTTCCTTGCATGTTCCCTTGTGTGTGGTATCCCATGGCTCTTCCAGTATGCATCCTGCTTGAGAAAATGTTATATTTGATCCTGTATCGAAGAGTCAGATTTTCAGTATGTATCTTATTACACGGAGTGGGAATAGGAAGTGACCTTCAAAGTTTGGGCTGTAAAACTTCTTCCCCTTTAGATGACATGGAGGAGTTCTCATGCTTAATTGAAAGGTTCAGGATTCTATTTTCAAGACTTCTATTCTAGTGACAGGTGGAGAGTTCTTTTTGCAGATTACTTGTGGCCAGAACTGATCTCTTGTCCAAAAATTAACCTCTTTTAGCAGTTTCTTCAAAAGGTAACTGGGGAGTAAGTTTCAAGAGCAGGTAGAGTTAAGAGGAACACTTTCTGTAGCATTTAAATGAGACATTTCTTGGAGGGGATCCTTCCAAGGGGTTGACTGTAGGTGGTATTAAAATCCTTGGATGTTACTGGAAGTTGGATTGAAGATGAAGGGAGGGAACAAGGACATGAATGCTGGGAGGAGTGAAGAATTTGGACTTGCAGGACAAGGAAACATGGTACCTTCTCCCTTACAGCTCTCACCTGAAGTGCCCATGTTTCTTTCCCCTTGTGGACTTTGCTGGTTCTCCTTTGCTTGTCTTTCCCTTCAGTATCAAAGCTGCATTCCCTGAAGGTTTTCTTGGCTTCTGGTACCCGAGTTCACACAGGGAATGAGATGAAACGAGGCAAACTTGGTTCTAATCGCTCTCGTCTAATTCTGCTGCATAATGGAGATGAGCAGTACTTACATAACAGTATCCTGGGATGTTAATAGATTTAATAACCCAGAAAGGTGGGAAGAGGTTCTGAATTACCTATAAAATGGCATCTAACTAATGAAGTTTACGGGTAGCTCATCTCTTTGAAGGAGAGTCAGATGGTAGGAGCGAGACTTCTGCATATGCTCAGAAGAGGAGACAAAATGAAGCTGCCTGTCCTAATCAGAATAAAACTCTCGTTAAAAGTAAGTTCTGAGGTGCTGTTGGATTATGCCAGGGCTTCTAGTTCAAGTCTGGTAAAAATGTAAACAACACAGACTCCTTTAGTTTTTTTTGGTTTTTTTTTTCTGAGTGTAGATATGTTCCAGTGTTGGGGATTAGAACTCTGTATGTGCCCAGCGAAAACAATTGGTTCATTAATGCTGTTTTGTTAGACCTTGCCCCCCTCTTGCCATGGTGATAAGGGACCTTAATTAGATCCCAGAACAAATGCTGGAGAGCCTGACAAAAAGAAGAAACATGGGGAGGGGGTGGAGAAATACTGAGATGTTGTTAGCAGATACACACAGAGAGCTGTATCCTGCAGAGGAGAGACTGTGTTTTATTGGAAGGACTGGTTTCCTTTCCCAGGAACACAGCCTGTGCTGCTGGGCTGGAAACATCCATGGGCAGTGTGTAGGATTGGTACTGGCACCTTCCTGCACATCAGATCCTGCTCCCAGGTGTGGGCACCTGCCCGTGGGCCTGGGGGATCGGAGCAGGAATGTGCTGCTGGTGGAGAGGTGGCTGTGGATTGAAAATGCACCTTCCTAAATGTGTGCTGGGTGCTGCCATGGTCCCCCACCGTGGGAAGTGGCCAAATCCTTGGGTTGGTTCATGTGCTCGTATGTGAAGAAAAAAATGTCTGTGTGGGGAGGAAAGGGAGGAGGAGAAGAATTCGGAGGATTTTTATGAATACCTCGGCAGAGAGGGTGTGAGTGAAAGAGGGAATCATGGTGCTAAACAATGAAAAGCAAGGTTAGCAAATAATGTTAGCTGGAAAAAGGAAGAAAGCTTTCCCTGAGAAGCAGATCTCCATGTGGCTTCAAAGAAGCAAGCATGCAGAAACACAGGCGTTAAAAATTAAGAAATGCTGGGTTCTTCTGTTTGTTTTCTATTGTTGGGAGCTCAGGTTACACCTTCAAAACTTCCTGTGCCATCGTTTGAGGTAGAACATTAACTTCAGGTTAAAATCTCAGCTTTTCATTAACTGCTTTTCCAGTCTGAAATTGGAGGACTGTGGCTATCAGCTCTCATACCTTTGTCTCCAGTCTTAAATTATGTGCTGCCTGATTAGTTGTACTTCATAATTATTCCTTACTTCAATTACCTTTCAATAAACCCAAATAAGATGATCTCTCTGAGTCTCTCATAGGAAGTGTGTTTCTCTGGCCATAAGACAGTTGTTCTCTGAGCAACTAATTCATTAATTTATTTTTATTTTCATGTCAGGTTTTCTGTATCACAGTGACATATCTTGGTGCACAGGTGAAGATGTTTCAAGTGAAATTTATTGCATTACAAGATGATGCATATAAAAGCCAGCCCTGTTGTCAAGGTCTATCAAGCAGTTTAAAGCCTGGCATTGGATCTCTGTCTAGCCTAATATTTTAGAAACTTTTAAGTACAAACAAGATGTAATTCCTCTATTTTAAAAAAATAGGCCTCTGCAAAGCATGCATCAAACCTGCCAGCATTTTAGTAAATACATCAAAAAGCAAATTCAGGTAGGCCTGTAGACCTACATATCATTGAAACACATTTCAGTAGGTGCTAAAGTCATCTTGTGAGAGGCAGGTGTTATCTCTGAGTAAACACAGAACTGTCCATCAGCCCTGATGGTGTGAGAGTGCCTCCGGATGATCTCGAGGAGCCTGAGCTCTGGGGCAGCAACAGCAGCAAGTTGTGTGGAACTAAAAGATGCTGGGTTTGGTGGTTTGTGCCAGTTCCTTCTGAGCTGGCTGGGACTGGACAGCACCAAAGCCTGGGCTTTGGTTCTCAGGAGTAAAAAAAGCTCCAGGTGTGGTGGTTTACCTGCCCTGCCCAGGCTGGCTGTGGCAGTGTTGCAATAGGCTCGTTTTGACAAAGGTGGCTTTGTTTTTCCTGAAATGCATGCAGGAAGGAGAAACTATTTGAAGTTGGCTAAGTACAAGATGTCTTGAAATTTCTTACTCATCCTCTATTCTTATGTGTTTCCAGTGCTCCTCTTCAGGATATTTATTCAAGGTTAACAGAACCTTCTTTACAGTTCTTGCTGTTCTTTCAAAACCCTGGGTTTCATTATTTTTTAATTTATCTAGAGAGCACGGTGGCCTAAAACATCCAGTATTTCTGTTTTGCAGGAACAGAAAGAGGCTTCTCTTTGGAGCTGAGTGGGAACTGAGGTGGTTCAGTTTAAGTTTTCCAATTTTCCCTTGCAGACTGAGAGTGACTGTATAACCTTAAACAAGTTGTAAGGGTTATAAAGACAATTTCGTGGACCCTCAACAGAAAGGGCTTCTCAGATAAATGCATACAGTATGACTGTATTTTTAGTAACATTAATAAAATAAGATATAAAGGAAAGGTGGGAGGAGGAGACTTGAATTTTCAGGTGGCTGAGATGGAGGAGTGAGGAGGGTGAGCAGCAATACCTCTGTCTGCCACTTAATTGGGCCTCAGTATAAACTGGAGGCCAGGTGTCCCTGCTCTGTAAACCTGTGGGCTGCAAAATTATTGTCAGATAAACATTACTGCAAGAAAGAAACCTATAAACTCAGGCTTTTATGAGTTGTAACATTGTTAGTTGTAAATAACACCATTAAAATCCACCCTTTTCAGCCAGATGCTTCAGGAAAAGTGCATGTGAGCTCCTGCCCATCTTTGGGAGTCTGGTTGCTGCAGAATTCAGGGAAGGGCCTGGAGCTCTTCTAGAAGTGATTGCTGGTGTGGTGTGAGCGTGGTGAAACCAGAGCAGCACCTTTGGAAGTTGCCTGCAGTGTTTTTAAAGCTGCAGGGGTTGCTTCCATGTCGTACCTGGTTGAACACCTTGGAGTTCTGGGGGAAAAAGGCAGGCAGAGGATAAACCAACTACATCATTTAATAGTAAGGTGAACTCGTTTTTAGTTTGAAAGGAATAAAATGAATTTTTCTGTCTTCATTGTTAGTCCCACCCATGGCAGACTCGATGTCTGTGCTGGTGATGGGACTGTCTAACCTGGGTTGGAGTTGTTCCTTTCAGAGCAGGAAATGCACAGTCAAGGTATTAAATAATGTGCTTTGATGCTCTAGAGGATTTAGTCCTAAATAATGATTTTTTTTTTAAGCTGTTGTTCCTAGTGGTTGTACACACCATCTGAGAAGTTCCCTTTGGCTTTTACTAAGGCAAAGCATCAGAGGTGAGTTTTTAGTCACCATTTAAGGCTCAGATTTTGAGTTAAAACTCAGACCTTTGCTAATTCTCACCAGTGGCTGTCTGGTCTGAATACAAAGTGGAAGTGCCAAAATGCCAAGTGCTCCCTGTTCCCCAGGGCAGCAGCAGCACGTGGAAGGTGTGTGACTTCAGGAAGACACCTCTGAGTTAAGCTGATAAAACCTCTCTTTAATCCTTACTCTGGTTTCCACCTACTTCAATTAATTATGGAGATGAGTTGTTAGTGGTGAGTTTTATGAAACCATGTGTAAACAGTGTGTATAATGAAAACAATAAAGACCTCATTTGTAGATCAGACATTAGGGAGATTGGATTATTTCCTGTCAGTTATGTGGATAGCTCCCTTTGTGTGCAGGTTTCATGGCAGGCAAGTGTTTTGCAGGGAGTAGTGCACTTCAGAGGGGTGTCTGGATTTCACAGGCTGCATTTGTACAAGTGCAGTCCAGCTGGTGCACCCACACCCGTGCTGGGTTGCAGGAGCTCTGTGATAATGGTGCAGGCACCCCAGCAGAGAGATGTGTGTGGGAGAAGTCCTTAGTGGCCTGGCTTCTGCTTTTACAGTTTCTACTGAGCTAATTGTTGAAGCCTGGCATTAAAAAATGAAACCTAATTAAGGATTAAGTGAGTTGAACAGTGTGTTTGCAGCGAGTCTATTCGAAGTCTGGGTTGGACAACTCGAGTGTGTTCTCTTGAGAGAGTTTCAAAATGTGTCTGAAGTATGTCCAGGAACAGGACTGGAAGAGAAGGCATCAAGCTCATATGGAAATGATGCACAGCTTGTTTAATACCAGCTCAGCAGTCCCAGTTGGGTTAGGAGTCACTTGCCAGATGTGTGTGTTTGACCTGGGTGGTTGGGTCGGGGGAAGAGCCCAGCCCTGGGACTCGCTGGGCTGCTGGGAGGTGGCAGCTAACACTTGTCTTGGGGCACGAGGAATGACCACTCATCTCCAGCTGGGCTGCTGTTCCTCTCTTCTTTCCAGCCCTCCTGGGCAGAAAAGCAGTCCAGGAGAAAAATTCAGAGTGATACCTGTGCCTAGGGGAAGAGCTGGAACTGCAGGGAGCATCCCACCGCCACCTCCAAAAGGTACAGCTCAGGTGTGGGACACACTTTGGTGTCTGTTGTGTACTGTGGAACAGCTTCCACCATCTGGCAGGTCCAAGTGGTGCCCAGGCAGCAGAGCTGCTTCCAGCAGCAGTGCTGCTGATGGGGCTGCAGAGCCCGGGGAGCACTGCTGCAGCTCCAGTGCTTGTGCCGCTACCGGAGGAGCCCGGAATCTGTGCGGGGTCGGATGGTGGTGATGATTTCCCAGCCTGAAATGGTGCTGGCAGGAACACCTGGGCACTGCTGGCTGTTTGATTTGTCTCCCTGGCTTCCCCTGCCTCGTCTCCTTTGTGCTCCTGGCAGGGAGGGCACGTCTCAAGCTGCAGATGGGAGCAGGGAGGCTGGCGAGGGGCTGGAGGTGAGCGGGCACTGGCAGCCACCAGGCAGGAGGAGCTGAGCAGTCACACACACAGAGCTCTTGCAGGACTCATTTACTGCTGGCAGGACCCTTCTACAGAAGACAGTAGCCTGTGATGTACATATATAAAATATAAAATTCATTTAGATATAAAATATAAAATTCATTACGGAGTTTCTCGTTGGTTTAAGCAAGTAATGCAGTCAAACTCGTAAGTGCAAAAATGTCCAAGAAATTAAATTAGCACGCCAAAAGTGATGGCATGGAAGGGGGCAGGAGGTAATTAAAAGATAAGGCTTTGTAAAAGGCTTGATTCTAAGATTTGTAAGCAGATGTTTGGAGTATAATTTTTTCTTTGTGTTCACTGGTAAGTTTCTGTTTTATTCCTGCTTTTCAGTTGAAGAATAACAACACAGCTTCCAAATCTGTTGTGAACAAACTTCCTGTGCAGTTTTTTTCATAAAAACTGTTTTTACAATATGTGGAAATTTACCACAGACACACTGTGGCTGTGTAATCGTGTACAAGTGCTAAACACTCTTGGTATCCATCAATTTAATTCTGCTGCAAAAGCAACACTGTGGCCCTTTTGCTTACTGGTGCTGTTCGTTAGCAGGTCTTTGTAATCCTTTTTTCAGAGAAGATTAAACAGAGAGGAGGAAGTTAATGGTCCAGTTGTGAAGGTGCTGAGGGCTCCCAGTTCCCAAGGATGTCAGTGATGGCAATCAGGCTGCAGAGCAAATAAGCTGCTGTTGAGACCAGCAGTGCAGCCAGGTTCCCTGTACCTGCTGGATGCTCATCCATGCATTGTGTTGAAGTGATTTTATTTATTGAACTCTTTATGTTCTAGGAAGATCTGAAGCAGTGGCAGCTACAAGAGCCACTGCAAACTGGTCTGCCCCATCCCTGGGAGTGTGCAAGGGCAGGTTTGAGGGAGCTCTGAGCAGCCTGGGATAGAGGAAGGTGTCCCTGCCCATGGGAGTGGAAGGAGATGAGCTTTAATGTCCCTTCCAGCCCAGGCCATTGGGATTCTCTGATTGGTAAAATTTCACCTGTACTTGCAGCTTAATATTTTCTGCAGTTGCACACCAGCTTCTCCTCTCCAGTGGTGGGTGCAGGCAGAGATCACTGGGCTCTGCAGGAGTGTCTCAGAGTAAATGAGGTTGTTAATCAAGGCTGGGGCTTCCTCTACTTGCTGAAAGCTAATTAGGACTTGCCCAAAAATATGCATTTTTAAAAGGCCTAATTGAACAGTTCAGCAGTTTAATTTAGCTGTAATGGAGGCCTAAAGTTTTGGTTGTTATTGTCAGAGTGGGAGAAGACTTTTATGGTTTGTGGTGGTCAGTGTGCAACAGTGTAGTTACATGGCAGCTCCATCTTCCAGTGGAATAAACCCTGTGAACCAGTGGAATAAAAAAGAACCAGAATCCCACTTTTGCTGGCTTGGATGCAACAGAGAGCAATCTTATCCCCAAACTCACTGGCTAAATTTGACTGGAGCCTTTCCCTGCTTCCTAAACTCCCCATTATTGTTTTAAGTGCATGTATTCAGTATTCTTGATGCCTGTCCTAAAGCTGCACAGCATTTCTGCAAAATACAAAATACCTTGTGACACTTGCCATTTCTTACTACATGTACGACCTCTGGAATATCTCCAAAGCTCTGGAAAAGAATGAGATTTTCAGTAATGGCTACAGGCATTAAGGGCACAAATACTGTTGAGTATCAGTGAGATTTATGCTCTTAAGTTGCTGTAAATGCTTTTGGAGGTCACATCCAAGATGTATCATTAAGAACAAGATATGCTGCTAATGTTTCTTAAAGCAGATGTGTGATATAAATGAACAGTAAAATGAAAGGTGCTTTATAATGTTATTCTTGTGGAAGAATTGTTAAATACATAATTACTACAAACAGCTGAATTTTGGAGAGTTTTCTTGTCAGGATTGCAGTTTGGCATGTTGAAATTCATCCAGCTCTAGAGAGAAACCAAGGGACTGAGATTTCAGGGCAAAACTCCTTTAGTCTGTTGTTAATCAAGAAGAAATTTCTATATATTCCTACTGAGACAAGAAAATATCCCCAGTTCCCAAGAAATGTTCTAGCACACTGATTGTTAAATGTAAATGAGACCCTGTCATTAAAATCCATAGATTCACAGTGCTAAATGACAAATTGCAGTTACCACATCGCTTAATACAGCATTCTTTTATTTTAATATCTTGCAGGTTTGTTACTGCTCAGCAGTGTCTGGGAGGTTTGCTGGGGGTTTGGGCAGGTGGCTGTTGTGTCTGGGAGGTTTTTCTAGTGGCTGCTGTGTCTCCAGTGGAATTTTGTTTCCCACTGACCCTCGAATTTCCCAAAGGCCAGAAACGTGGCAGATTCCTCCTGCTTTTCCTCTCACACATCCCAAACTCTCTCCTCCCCGGTGTTCCACGTGTTCCAAAGATGGACCATTCCCCCCCTGCTCCGTTGCTGATTTCAGCACTGTGTGTCATTATTTAGATTGGTAATTTCTGAGCTCTCTTCCTGAAGAGGTGGCAATTCCTCTGGGAACGTCTCCGGCGTTTTGCCTGTGCCCAGCTGCTCTCCCATCACATCACTGCGTATTTATGGGGCTGGGCACTCCTATTAGCAGTTGTAGTTACATATTTAAACATACTTCACATAACTAATTATGTTTCATGGCCTGTAGCCAAATTGACTAATTCTGCCTCCTTGAAGCTCCAGAAAAATACACATATTTAGAATGTGGCTAAAACTTCCCTTTAGCGACTTGGTGACGTTTCCCTGAGGTTGGGCTGTTCTAAGTGGGCAAATAAAGGTGTTTCAACGTGAGAAAATTTTGAACCAATTTTCCCATCTGTCTCCTCCTCTTTTTGTTGTTTTTTTGGAGCCTCTCTTTGGTGGCAGCTGCTCCCTCTTCCAGCCAGGGGGACTTGTTCTGCATGGACGTGCTGGTTGGGCTCCTTCACATCATCAAATGCAAAAGATTTGTCTTAAATAAACTCCTGAGGTCTCTATTTTTTTAAAAAAATCATCAGACAGAGCAAGAGGCTGGGCCAGCTGGTTTCATTATTGTCCCAGAGAGGAAATACAACTGGGCTCGGTCACTGTGCTGGAAATGAATTGGTTGGACTTAGAAAGGGCTTCATTTAGAGTTGCTGGTTTTTATTCCTAGAGCTGATTACAGACATTTACAGGCAATTATCAAAAATAAGAAAACTCTGGGAAATGTTTGTTTTTCCTTAGTGTTGCTCTGCAGGTTGGGTGTTCTCTCTGGAATGCTCATTCCTGACCTGCTGCAGGCCAGGGCTGGGCATTTCTGCCTGTAATTCCATTTTGGAGCCCTAGCATCCCACCTGACACCTCTCACACCCTGCTGCCATCGTGCTAATTGCTTGGCATTCCCGGGATTTTAGTGCAAGGTGCTCCTGTGCAGAGATCTCCCTCTCGCAGGTGGGTTTAACACATGCACCACGTTGGAGGGGGGATTTTTTTTATTTATTTGGTTTTGCTAGCCTAAGTTTGGTTTGGAATGGGAAGCTATTAAAGGATAAAAGCAACAGACATGCCTGTAGAGGTCAATTTAACTGGTAGAGCAGCACAAAAACACACAAAGGACCCATGTAACAAAACCTAATCGGCTTTAGCTTGAGGGTTACCAGAACCCACATCTTTGAGATTGCTGCTATCAGTTACATTTTTACAGTTCAGCACTATTTTTTATTGCAATTGAAGCACAATATTTGTACCTATTAGCCTTTGAGTTTCCTTTTTAGCTCCCTCCCCATAAAGCGAGATGCAGCATTATTATTAAACTGTTCTCGGGGCTAAACACTGTGAATGTCATTCATGTCTGTGTTTATTAATAAAGCAGGAAGAGGGAGAAGGTTTAGCTTGTCTGGTTTGCTTGACTTGCATCAAGGATAACTTTGCAAGAGAGAGAGAGAGAGAGCTTTCAATAAGTATTCAAAATTGCATAATGAAAAGGTTCTGGAAATAATTATAAAAATCAGACTGAAATCACTCTGGAGAATTGTTGAGGGTTTTTTTTTTTTTTTTGTTTTGTTTTTTTTTTTTTTTTAAAAAAACATTCAAATTGGCAACGAAGTGCAATGAAGACAGTCAGAAATAACCCCTGCCGCCCACGCAGGGTATATATAGAGCTTGTATTTACTCTGCTGTGCAAGCATCTCCTGCAGGATGGCACGTTCAGATGTGAGCACAGCAGCACATCCCCGCTCCTGGATGCCGCAGTGCATCTGATAAACACTTGGCGTGGGGAGCCCGTGCTGCGTGCGTGCAGCAGCTGCTGCCACGGCCTCCTGCCATCCACCACAACTGGGGATGCTCTCAGCCCACCCTCCTCCTCCTCTTCCTCATCCCAGGGCGCTTTTCCAAACCTCACCCAGCACCTGCTTCGCTCAGGAGAGCTCCCAGCTTCCTGCAGTTTCCAGGTGTGTGAGAGCACCCAAGGTGCTGGTGATGGCCATGATGTTGATGTTTGGTGTCTGAAGCCAGCACGGCTCTTCTTGGCTCTTCAAGCACCACGGTTTGTTTCCTTTCAGGCTTTAGGCTTTTTTTTTTTCTTGCCCGCTGCAAAATTGTTTCCAGTCCTTGTCGGTTTGTGTGTGTGTGACCTTCAGTGGGTAATCTCTTAATTCGTTTTGTACTGAATATGCAGAGTATTGAGACGTGAGCTTTAGACACTCATCTCGGAGGCTGTGTTAATTCTAAAAATCAAACGCATCAAATTTGGCAAGAAAAGCCCAATTGCAAGTAACCAACCTCTTCCAGCTCCCCCCCTGCTCTTTCACCTCAAAAAATGTCATATTGCCTATATTTGCATGTGATAATTTAGCATAAAAAGCTTTTTGAGCACCCTGGAATGAATGTTCTGACATTCAACTGGATGTTTGCTTTTACATTTGCCATACTTGGGTGCACCTCTGTGAGAAAAAGCACTGCAGAATTTTTCTATCTGAGGTTAGACAAATTGTTTTAAATGCTGGTAATTGATTCCTAGCTAATGCTTTCAGCATGGGTTGCTCAGGCTGAGGAGTGCAGGCAGAGGTTGAATTTGAAATTGGAGTTTGTGTTCCTGTCTTCCTTCCATTACTTCCTGAGTGTTGGGGGAAGAGCTGGTGGAAGGATTTGGAGGTTGTTTGGTTTGGTTGGTTTTGGGTCCTGTGGTGAGGTTGGTTTTTGTTTTTTTTTTTGTCAGGTGATTTATTTATTTATTTATTTATTTTTAAGACAATATAAAAATCAGCTTCAGCCAGCAAAAATGTGCATGTGGCTTCTAGGCTTCACTCCTGTGGCCTCCCATTTCGTGTGTTCTCGCTCTAATTAAAAGGAATGTTCCTTAAAAGTGTAGGTATGGTAGAGAGGGAGGAAAAAAAAGTGTGGCTAGTTGTTGGCAGCAGTTACTGTTTGCAAAGGGATGTCATCACCTTCAAAATTTGTTGTTTGTAAGAAGGCTTTTTTACCTCCCAGTGCTGCAAGTAGCATTTAAAATAAGCAATCCTGAGAAAAGATCATCAGAGTTCTTGTATTTTTCCCTGGCTATTTTTGTGAAGATACCAATACAAGTACATTCAAAGAGTTTTTCCCTATTATATATAGATTTTTCACATAGATGTAGTAGGGAACAAAGGTTTCATGTTGGAAAAAATTATTGTTTGTAAGTTCTTAAGGGGAAAACTGTGACAGCAAGATTTGAAAAACTAATTTCCAAGTCCTGTAGATTTTAATAGATTTAAAAATCTGATTGGCTTTTTATTTTATTATCTTGTCCAGATACCGTCATGCAGTATAAACAATAAAATTAAACCATTATATTCTTTATGTGCTTTTCATCAGTAATGAATTCTTGAAGAGATTAGTTCACCATAGCTTAGATGTGCACTGTGGTACCATGATGTGTTATTTACTGATTCTAGTCTGGAGGTTTGTTATCTTTTTTTTTTTTTTTCCCCTCACTAGGATATTTTTGTCTGCATTTATTAGTACAATACTGAAATAATGCAGCAGCCTTGCAGAAAACCACTGTGGATGAGAAGGAACATCAACACACCTAGAAATTTCCTATGTGGCTCTAAAATAAGTGACTTGATGGTGACAGTGATGCTGCTCAGAGTGGAGAGCTCCGAGCAGAGGGAATCCAAGGGATGTCCCAGCATCGCCTCTGTACCAAGTGGAGATGTGCAACAACAGAGAATTCTGGATTTACACTGATTTATGAGTGTAATAAACGTGCATCTGCCTTGACTCTTGGGGACAGTGCTGTGCAGGGCCAGGAGTTGGCCTCCATGGTCCCTGTGGGTCCCTCCCTTCCAGCTCAGCACATCTCATGGCTCGGTGATTGTGCCTCCCTCGGTGTCTGATCCGGGGCTGGTAACAGCACCCTGGGCACCACAGGGAGGGGAACAACCCACAGCAAACCATTCTTCAGGGCTGCATCCTCTGAGAGCTCTGTAGTGCTCAGCATGGACAGGAAGGGCTGTGCCTGCCCCTTTCCCAGTCCTCCCAAAGTTTCCCGTGTGTGGTGGAGAAGCCTTGCACAGGTGATGCCTTAGGTTTTAACTTTTCTATTTTTCCAATCCTGTCCTGCCCAGTGTAACTCTGAAGTTCCCTGGAGCTCATTAAGTGCTGTTCTCTATGCTAAGATAGACATAACAAAACCTCTAACTTGCTCTCCAAGCACACCCAGAACAAGAACTGCAAACCACAATCTTGGGGACAGGGGGGCAAGCTTGGGCAAATTCCATCCTTGCCTGGCTTCTGCTTGGGGAATTGATGCTGAGATCCAAGGGGGAAGAACTCGGGAGCTGTCCTTGTCTCGGTTGGGATGCACTGAGGCAGGAGCCTCTGGAGCCCAGAGGGTACCTCTGAAGGCCTTTCCAATCAATCCCTCCTTGATTCCTTTAATCCTGCCTGCTCTCTGTTCCTAGGGAGCCATTTAAAGTATCATCACGGGGCAGGCGATGCCGAGGACGCCGCAGAGAGAGGCAAGGGTGGCAAAACCTCGGCGGGGACAAGCCTGGCACCCCCTCCAGCACAGCCTTCCCTTGTGGCTGAGCTCAGGGAAGCCGGGGAAGGTGTGGCTTTGCTGGGTTCCCCCAGGCCGGCCGGGAAGCCTGGCAGCCAAGGTGGATGTGCAGGCGCGCTCACTGTGTTGTGGGAGCGTTGGCAGAACATATGGTGTGCCAGCATCACCCCACAGCCCGGCACCCTCGCGCCATAGCAGGGTGAGATACTTTTAGAGCATCTCTTTAACTCCTTCGTGGCTGCTTTTCCATCTCCCCAGCACCTCCTGCAAACATATGGTTCACCCCCACCCCAGTGCTGGGGTTGGGGTTGGTTTTTTTTTTTTATGTTGCAGCTTTTTTTTTGTTGTTGTTGTTGTTGTTTTCTCCCTGTTTTCTCTGCCTGCTTGGGTTTTTTTGTAGTTGTTGTTGTTTGTTTTGCTGTCTGTTGTTGTTGTTTTTTCTCAGGGAAGGGATGACACCTGTAGTTATTGGATATGTGGCTTTTTGGGAATGACGTGAGTTTATCTTCACTAAGCTTTTGCCCAAACCTCTCAAATGATGACTTGCAGGCCAGACTGACCTTTCTTCATCCATGGGAGAATTTTTTTTACCCCATTACTAGCACTACCTGTGTTTGAGCACTATTTTAATCGCCTTTACCTTCCTTGTACCTCTCAAAGTTTAATTTTATTATTTTTTTATTCTCAGAGATACTTCACCAAGCATAAATATTTCATTCTATATTTGCATGCCTTCCTTACTGCTGGTCTGCTATATTTAATAAATAAAAAGACAGGAAAATAGTTGCTACAGTTGCTTGTTACACAGAACTCAAATTTTAATGATTAATGTAAATACCTTTTTTTTTCCAAGTTTAAATCTGTTTAAAAAAAAAATCACCAAGACAATGTTGTTTACATGAAAATGGTGAAATCAAAGCCTGTTTTTATGAACATAAAATAGTCTATAATCTCACAAGAAACTGTTTTTTTAAAAACTGTCAATAGATATGTTTATGAACAAACAAACAGACAAAAAACTCAGCACAAGTGAAGTCACTTCCTTGAGTCTCCCACCCTACAAACACATGTAGGCATCAGCAGTTGCCACCTGCAAGGCCTAAAATCTCATTTTTGTTTTCATGTAAGCATTAAAACCTTCATATTAACACTTGGTTTGTTTTGGAAAGCAGATCCCAAAGTAGATCCAGGGCTTGGCTTTTTTGATGCTGGGTTTCAGGTTAGAACAGAGCTTCAAAATAAGGATAAGCAAGTTTATAATTGTATGGAAATACAGCAGTGAATGTCCATGGGTCTTGATGTACAACTATCACAGCAATTCAGTGCTGATTTCATTTTGTCTTTTGACCTCCCTTGATGCCAAAACCATCTTGGTCTAATTTTCAAATATTCCACAACTCTGTGTTACCTTTTCTCAGTTTTATCTCTGCAAACCTGCGTTCCTGTTTGTTATCCCAAGATAAAATATCCCAAAACTCTTGGAACCTGTGGGCTTTTCCCATGTGCACCTGGCTCAGGTGCACATCCTGCAGGCACACTCAGGTCCATCCTCTCCTCTGGAACCAGGACAAAAAAATTGCCCTTTTTTTCCTGGTGTTTTCCTTTTTTCCTGGTGTTTTCCCAACAGGAGCAGAGCACCAGGGTGCTCTGGAGCTCCTCTTTCCCACATCTCTGGCTTGACAGGGCTTTTGGAAAACTCAGCCTGTGTAAAAATAGTTCTTGCATCCAGTCAGTGGTGCTGGTTTGGTGGTTGTTTTTGTTTTTTTGAACTTCTGAAGAAAAAGATAATGCTGCCAACTGGGGATGGGTGAGGTTGGGTGTTCAGTGTTTGTAATGTTCCCTTCCCTCCCCCAGGCCTTCCTTTCGAAGGAGCTGGAGCATTGCTGGAGTCTGCAGCTCATGCTTAAGGATAAATTCACCAGGGCTGGAGAGCAGCTCCCTTTGAGGGTACAGGGCATGGATGGGGTCGTGCAGGGGGTGTAAGGGGTGTCTGCTCCCTTATCCTGGTGTAACCCTGCTTCCCAAACCCTCCCCTGGGCACAGCCACCTCTGCCAGCTTTGTGGCCCTTGGCACAGGTTCGCCAGAGTTTTGCCAGGTGGGAATAACTAAAGCTCGCTTGGAGAAGTAAAAATTGCTGTAAGAAGTAACCCCAGGTACTTGCTAATTCTTCACATTTTTGTGGTTTTGGCATGGTCTTTGTTTGGTGGAGACTTTTATCCCCTCCTGTGGATGATGCTGGGGTGGAGAGCCATGGTTTGGGCATGTCCCACGTGTGCCTGCCCTTCCTCCCTTCCCCTGTCAGCGTTGTCGTTCAAGTGATAATCCTGCCTCATTTTCACTGACTAATGGTGGTGATTAACCTTTTCAATTTTGACTTTATAGATAATAAATCAAGCGTATTGGCATGGCATCTGCCACGGTACAAGTTTTTAAAGGATAACAAAGTGGGGAATCAGAGCACAGCACTGCCTGCTGCCCATCGTGGGAGTGCTGAAGGTTGGAAAAGCCTTCTTGGATCATCAAGTCCAGCTGTCAACCCAGCACCACCACCAGGTTCACCACTGAACCATGTCCTCAAGTGCTACATCCACATGTTTATCCCAAACTTCCAGGGATGGTGACCCCTCTGCTTCCCTGGACAGCCTGTGCCAATGATCTTCAATCCTTTCTGTGGAAAGTCTGTTTCTAATATCTGATCTGAACTTCCCCTAGTGCAGCTCGGGGCTGTTTCCTCTCATCCCATCCTTGTTCTCTGTTCCCAGAGCCTGACCCCCTCCTGTCAGAGAGTTGTGCAGAGCCACAAGGTCCCCCCTGAGCCTCCTTTTCTCCAGCCTGAGCTCCTTTCCCAGCTCCCTCAGCCTCTCCTGATGCTCCAGCCCTTCCCCATCTCCATTCCCTTCCCAGGACACTTCCAGCCCCTCAACATCTTTCTTTCCAGAGCTGCCCCCAGGACTGGAGGTTCCTCAGCAGTGCCCAGCACAGGGAAATGATCACTTCCCAAGTCCTGCTGGCCACCCCATTTCCTGTAAATCAGCACTAATTGCTGTGCAGTCGGGGGAATTTTCAGACAGGTGTGTCCTTGTGCCACGTGTGAGCCTGGAGTGCGTGTGCAGGGACAGTTTGGTAATCTCTTTACAGATTGGACATGACTATTTTCAGTTCTTTCTCCCTCCCTGCTTTCAGTCTGTGGAAGGAACAAATCCTACGAGGATGAGAGCTCCTCCAGGGAAAGGCAGCGAGGGTGGCAGTGGTGATGGAGGGAAGAGAAATCCAGTTTTGTCTTCTCCCCTCCCACATGGGACACCCAGCCTGGCACAGGGTGGCTTTCTACTCCTGGTGCCATTCAGTGCTGGGACACTCCACTCCCAGGGCTGTCCCTGTGTATCCATGAGCTCTCCTGACATGCAGATCCATGAGGATCAGCAGCAGGAGCCGTGGCTTGTTAAGTGTTTTGCTTTCTGGCGTCGCCACCAGATCGTGGATAGAAAAGTGTAAGCACCCAGAGAGGCAGTGAGGAGCACAGGCTGTCAGTGGCAGGATGGGTGCAGATAGGTAAAACATTATAAAATGAAGACCTTGTTGCCTTTGTGAAATCATGGCTTAGGCCTGTTACTCTGGCTGGAGAAGAACCATGAAAAAAGCCCAGAAAAAGAAAAACAACTAGTTTTTACCCATGTAAAAGCAAAAAAAGTTAAACAATAAAAGAAAAAACCAACAAGATATCTGCACCCAGTATTTTTCTAAATTCTTAAATGCTTATGCTATAATGGCAGTATATTGTAGTTAATAATAACCAATAAGTCCACTGTAATAATTCAGCAGCTAATAATCATGTAACGCAAATAACAACATCCAAAAGTCTGTTAAAAAAAACAACCCTGCTTTGTTTAACAAAACCTTTTTTTTTTTCTTTTGCACGTTGTCCAAAGCTCTGTCTGTGTGTGTCCACCCCAACAGCAACAACCTCTCCGTGTCCCTTTGTGTCCTCTGCTGCTTCCCAGCACATCCCTGCTGCCCGGGGATCCTGCCTGGGCCCTCACGTGTGCCAGGTGTTGTTTGCTCAGGTTTAATTTGCCGTGGTGCATCGGAGCTCTGGCAGTCACATGATAGCTGGGGACCTCACTGTGCCTTCGTTCTTGGGAGATACTGTTAATTAAATTTTTTATGAAGGAGCCGAGGCACACCAGCAGCGATCTCCTTTCAAGCAGAAATGTAGCAGGCAGTTCCCAAAGAGACCTCATCTGCTCTCTTCTCTATGAAAATCAATTAGTGTTATGAATGTGTGATAGCTTCTTAAAAATCTGTCGTGTTGGAGAAGTCTTTGCACCTTAGAATGGCAAAGGGAAGGATGTGGCCTCTTGCTCCTCCTCCCTTCCCTGCTCCCTCCCCTGCTCTGCTTGCTGAGCATGGCTGTGGGCATCCACTTGAACTTTCTTTTTGTTCGGATGCTTCAAGTTTTTC
This sequence comes from Erpornis zantholeuca, assembly GCA_013400515.1. Classification (NCBI taxonomy): domain Eukaryota; kingdom Metazoa; phylum Chordata; class Aves; order Passeriformes; family Timaliidae; genus Erpornis; species Erpornis zantholeuca. The sequence continues at coordinate 271,111 of VZTN01015330.1, read as the reverse complement.
TGAATTCTCTTTTAAGAAAAAAACAAGCACAGAGTTGTTTGGCTTGATAAGGGTGATGTGTAAATGAAGGCATCCATGCTTTGGTACCTCTTACTTCATCACCATCCCCAGGCATGGGTTTGCTGAGGGAAATTCTTGTTTTATGTTTTCTAAGAAGCACTTTTTATTTAGCTGAGTGACTCGTGGTACGAGCTGTGGATGTGGCATCACTGATTTTTGTCATGGGGCAGCCATTGGTGCTTCTACTTAAATGCTGTTTTAATTCTCTCTCTGCAGCGTAAACACCATCTCCTTGTTGACTTTTGTGTTTGTTTTTTGAACTTCCTACCCAGGCTTAAACACTGATTTTATTTCCCCCCACACCAATCCAAGCAGAGCTACACACTAAAGAAGAAAAATATCATACTTTCATGCTAAAATGCTTAATAGCTATGTAGCAGTTATAGACAAAAGATCATTTTCTCAGCATGACAGTGTTACTGAAGCAAATGACTTCAACCAAATGAAAAAGGTGATGTTTGCAGTATATATTTTGGCCTAAGCCTTTATTTTCTGTTGTGGCTTATACAATATTTGACATCTAGAATATGCTTTCAGGAGATTTTTCTAAACAAATCGTGTGAGAAAAGAAAATGAGGGATTAATCTATGAAAACATAAAAGTTGCTTTTGAAACCCCCTTCCCAAAAACACACGAGTTGGAGAGTAGCAATTTGCCTTTTTACCTGGGATGCTGAAATGTTGCCACCGCTGTTCCACCTTCCTGTCGCTCCTTTGTTCCCTCTGTCACAGGAGTGACTTTCACCCATGCAAAATGTATGATTGCACAGGCTTTGACCTTTACAAACTGCGCTGCTGCTTCCTCCCCATCAGTCCTTTACAAAAATAGCACAGATTTCCCCTGCTTTGGCTCTCCTGGTTCACATCTCGGAGAGGAGGCAGGCAGACCCATCCTTCTGCCTCCAGACACACACAGAGAGGCTTCCCAAACAAATCCCAACCATTCCTAGGCCTGCACTTACCTTGTGGAGAGAGGGGAGCGAGGAAATTAGTTTTGAGTTTGTGGTTTGCAGGGTTAATCCATCCCAGGCACGTGGCCCATGGAGCTGAGGGAGACTCTCCAGGGGTGGATGCTTCCCCAGCAGGCTCTGGCAGTGTCCTTGTCCTAGCTCTCAGGGAGGTGCTGGGGGCACACTGGGTGCTGTGGGAGCTCAGGGATTTATAAAGGGGAAAAAGGAGCATCCAGAGGTGCAGGCAGAAGGGTGTTGGGTTGTTCTGGGGCAGTCAGGAGCTGTTGGAGGAAGGGAGAAGCTGAGGGGTTGCTGGCTGTCATCTCTCTTGCTCTTCTCCTTGTCCTCACTCCAGACTTTTTGTCTTTTCCTCTGCCTTGTCCCTCATTGCCATCATTTTTCCTAGTTATTTACCTTTTGTAGATCTCCATAAGATCCTGTGGAGAGATCTAGTTTGGGGCCTCACTGGAGGTGCTGTTCCTGTTTGCTAAACACCTTTTCCTCTCCTAATACATCACAGACTCCAAGCTATTCTGACAAGGACTTCAGGCTCCTTTTTGCACGTGTACACCTGACACTGTGAGGTCCTGCTCTTTAGGTATTCCCACTGATATGTGGTGACATTTAATCTATGACAGATTATATTATCTTTTTTCCTCCTTTTCCTTAGAATTTTGGAGGTGCACGAACAGTCTCAACACCTTGCAGCAGATGACTGGGTTCCCAGAAAAGTATACCTTAGCCTTTCCTTATAGGTTCTCATCTGCAAAAAAAGGTAAATAATTCAGGCATAAGTTAAAGGAATATCATGAGGATAAATTGTTTATTTGAAAAAATGGTTTTGGAAGCGTTTCAGCTGCATGGGATCTTTCTGTTCCCAAAGGTTCAGGAGGAGTGTTCTGGGTGTGTGTATTCTGTGATTTATTTAGCAGGCACTTCCAAGCATGTGCTTAGCTGCTGCAGTGAGCCAGAGCCTGAGGAGGCAAGCTTGGGATGACTGCTTTATCTGCAGGTGATGGACAAGATCTCTGCTTCCTTTGTGTTTCCTGTGCTTGGGAATGTGTCAGCTCCTGGTGTGAGCAGTGCCATCAGCGCTGCGCCAGCCAGAAAAAAGCCAAGTATAAGCAGCTGAATTTCAAGGGTGGAGGGTAGTTTGTGAAGGAAGTTTTTGTGAGAGTGATAATTTCCTGTTTTTTAACAAATATCCTTGTGCTCTGGATTTCATTTTTTGGAGCCCACCCCTGGACCTGCATCTTCTGGGTTCAGCCAGGGCTTTCTGCTGTTTTATTGCTGGAGCATCACCCTCTCCAGTGCTGTTCTCAAGGTGGCCCTGCACTGTGCTGGATGTACCTGCTGCTGGCAATTCGGGGTTCTTAAGATGTGACTTTTCCCAGTGTGCAAACCAAACTGGCAGAGACAGATCTCATCTTCAACTCTTGCATAGTTTTTAAACATTTACATTGAAGTCGACTATTAATGATCCAGTGGCTGTTCCACACCAGGGTATAAAGCATTTCAAAGTCCTCCAGGCTGCTGAATTTTGTATGGAGGCAGGTTGAGCAGATCTTTAATTGAGCTCGCAGGAAAATCAGGAGAGTGTGGGGTGTGGCTTTTGGAGTGGCTTTTCATTCTGAGCTTTGTGTCTGGGAAATGCAAACACAGCCAGCACCTTCATCTCCCCGGCGTCGTAGTTACTACAGGATATGACTTAATGAGTAGGCAAAGAAAGGTGTTTGCAAAGCCTGATGTGATATTTAGTTTTACCTTTTCCTGAGGTTTGCCTTTTACTGTATTTATTTTTGTGTGGAGGAAATAGTCATGTCAAAATATGCAAGGCGTGTTGGTGCTCTGCAGGCTCCTGCCCCAGGATGATAAAACTCCCTTTTCCTTATGCACAGTTGCATCATTTGAGGTTTCTGGAGTTACCAGGTACCTGCAGGCTCTGAGATGATCCTGGGGAGCAGAAGATGTGGGGTGTCTTGCAGTGTGCAGTCAGCAGCCTGTGCTCGGGGATTCATTTATCAGCAGCTCAGATCTGCTGCATTTAGCTTGTTCAGGAGATGCTGACATGGGACCTCTGTTTTGTGTCTTACTGATGCCAGACACGTTTTGGTAATTTAGTGATATAATGGTATTTCAACTTCTTTATCCCTACAAACCAAACAAAAGCCTTCCCACCCAAAAAGCCCTTCAACGCCTCCATTTTGCAAAGAGGTTCTCTTGGAAATCCATCGGTTCTACATTTCATATTGTAATGGTTTAAACAACTAAGTGTGCCATGGAATCATAGAATATCCTGAGTTGGAAGGGACCCACCAGGACCATCTAGTTCAGCTCCTGGCCCTGCACAGACACCCCAACAACCTCACCCTGTTCGTTCCTGGCACTGCTGTCCAAACACTCCTGGAGCTGTGGCAGCCTCAGGGCTGTGCCCATTCCCTGGGGAGCCTGGGCAGTGCCCAGCACCTTCTGGGGGAAGAATTTCCCTGCTCTCTAGCCTGACCCTGCCCTGACAGAGCTCCAGCCATTCCATTGGGTGCTGTCATGGATCACAAGAGAGAAGAGAGATTTTTGTTGACTCTGTGTATCCCTTCTGTTTGGGTAGCACTCAGTAAGTGGTGTGAAATGTTACCCCCAGCTCGCCAGGAATAATCCAGAGCATCCTCTGAAGGATCCAGGTGCTCCTTGGATCTCAGCCTCCTCCCTGCACACCAGCCATCTTGTTTACAGAGCTCAGGTATTTCAGTACCACGAGTGTAAATCCACATCTGCCCTGCCAACAGAACTTGTTACTGGATCAGACAGAGATTGACAAGACTTTCCCCGTTTGTTCTGCATCACTTGCTGCTTCCCATCAAACCAGCAAGCTGAAGGAGGCAGAGGTCCTGCAGGAAAAGGAGTATGTGATCTCTTAAAGAGTGAATAGCAGCGTGTGTACACAGGGGACAGCACTGCACTGCTCAAGTGGGCTCTGCTTAGATGCCGTCAGATGTGCAGTCTTTAAACTTGGACTTATTTTACATGGAATTCTTCAGGGTTTTAGGAGAGGGGGGAAGGAAAAAAAAAAAACCTGCTCTCTTGTGGAGCTCTGTGCTAGACAGCAAAAAAGCTGCTGTGTTTTAATAAGGAGCTGCTCCCTTTCTTCTTTCTCTCATAGAGTTTGCTCATCTTGTGTTGATTGAGCTGTAACTCTCTTGGGCACCTTTGCAAATACAGCCTTGTTTTGTGGGAGTTATCCTGGGCTTCCTCTTGTCCCCATCCTCTCACCTTCCTCTGCATCCTGTGGGCACAGGGAATGGTGCCTGGCCTGGGGACAGACTCACCTGAGCCCCAAACCATGAGGTGTCTGCAGGCATGTCTGAGCTGGGTACTCACCTTCCTCTATTTTGCAGGGTCTGGAAGGTAGAACCTGCTGTTCCACATTTTGGAAAACCCAGGCTTCCCAGCATCATTTGTGCTTTCCAAGATGTAAATGTTCATGGGATAGCTGGCTTTAAAAAATGAGCCTATATCAAAATTTCTGGCTGATGAAACCTTTCCCTCCTGTTCTCCACCCCAGGCTCAGGGATTATTTAAGCCTCTGGAGGAGCTTGGCTGCTCTGGTCTCAGCCCATCATGAGTTCAGGGCAGCTTAGGTGATGGGGGAGTGATTCAGTGAATAGTGTAAACCCCATCACTAGTCCCTGGATGCACAGGAGGACAGATCAGGAAATGGAACGCTGGTGAAAACAGCAGTGGTGTGATGGAAGCTGCTCGTTCTGCAGACATACAGGATGCTTAAAAACAAAGGCTCGTCCCCCAAAGTTTCAAGCACTGCCATGTAATCTTTCCCCCACTGAACTGAATTGTTCCTGTGGTCTCTAATGGGAGTTGTGTGGCTCACTCCCCTGCACTGGGCTTTGAGGAGCAAGCAGGGGTTAACATTAAAGCAGAGCGTGCTGCTTTGGAAATGGGGGAAAGTAGATGCAAATTACTGTGAATGCTAATTGTTTCTATTTGAAAATTCTTGTAGTGTTTTTCTGAAAACACTGCCATTAAGTAAGCATTAGGTGGATGGCTGAACTGTTTGCAGAAAGCCTCCTCAGCCATGTGTGGAGGGGCACGGTTGTGGTTGCGTAAGAAGATGAAAAATGCATATGGAGCCTTCTGGTGTCTCTTATACCCTTCCTTGGGAGCTTGGAGCTGTGCCTGTCACACAGAGAGCAGCACGGACTTGAGGCACTTGTGTTAAAAAAGGGGAGGGAACAGATTCCTAAAAAAACGTGTGTGTATCTGAAATCCTGGCGTGGGGAGAGAGCATCTGGAACAGGGCAGGGTCAGGGAAGTAAGTCTCCTTTTTTTACCTGACACAGGCAGATACCTCTCTGAGCCTTCCCAGTGGCTGTGCTGCCAGTTTTGTAGGCATCAGCGTGGCTGTTTGTCCAACAAGGGACTGATCCCACCCTATTAAATAAATGAGGATCTCTTCATTGATTGCAGCAATCCGAGGGTGCCAGCCCTAAGGGATGAGCACAACTCTGCAAGCCCTGGGATCACTCATTCAGCTGGGAAGGGTCAGCAGCAGTGGAAACAGCTCTGCCAGTCCCCCAGTGCTGGGCTGTAATTGGATCAGAAGTTGGGTGCCATCGAATTAACTACGAGCTGCCACAGCCTCTTCCCATTCCCTCTCTTCCTTCCCTGCTCCGTGGGCTCGGGTGAAATCCTGTAATTGGATTGCCAGGGAGGCAGGGTGGATGCTCCCTGTCATGCTGCAAACCTTTCATGTGGATGGAGCCTTGGCAGCTGTGCTGAACGTAGCAGAGGTAAGAGGGCAGCTGGCAGGGTTTGCTGTGAGAAAGAGTGGGAAGAAGGAAAACAGGGATGGCTCCCTCCCAGTGCTGTGACTCCTGCCAGGCTCTGTGTGCTCATATGTGTTCATGTGTGTGCACTGCCCTGCTCGCCTGCCAGCAAAGCCCAGGGGCACTTTCCCTGCCAGACACAACCTCCAGCAGTTTCCATGTCCAAGGTGATGCTGTGAAATGCCGATGGGAGGAGAGCACCAGGCAGCAGGGACAGCTCAGGGATCAGTCTCGGGGCCAAGCTGCTGCCCTGCCTGCCCCGAGGGTGTTTCAGCCCTGGCAGAGGTGTTTCAGCTCTGGCTGTGTTCACACCAGTACAGCTGGCCATGTGGAAGGGGGGTGTGGATGCCATGGTGTGTTTGCCTTGTGTTGTGATTTGGTGCTGAGCTGGGTATTTTTTTCCTGCTGCTTGAATGTGGTGAAGGGAGCTGTGGTGGGTTGAGCCAACAAAGCATCTCTCTCACTCCCCTCTGCAGGTGGACAGGGGAGGGGAAATGTAATGAAGGGTTCATGAGGTAAGGTCCATGGAGGGATCACTCACCAAATACCATCACAGGCAAAACGAGCTTGAATTAGAGATACTCACTGAATTTCTTACTAACAAAATCAAAGCAGGATAATGAGAGGTGAAATAAGACCTTAAAAACACCTTCCCTCCACTTCTACCTCCTTCCCAGCTCTGCCTCCTCCCTTCAGCAGTGCAGGGAGGCAGGGAATGGGGGTCTCCTTCCAACCCCCTGCCACGAGCAGGGACTCCTTCCACTATCCCAGGTTGCTCCAAGCCCCATCCTGGAAGAGGAAATTCCCTGACTTGTATCCCTTGTTTGCTGCTCCTTTGGGATGGTGCAGCTTTTTGTCGTGGTTAATGCAGGTGGTTATCCTAAACCACAAACACATACTTCGTTTAAGGCAAGAATTTTACAATCAATAACTTTTTATTTGATCTGAGGGTCCTTTAATCTTCCTGCCATAGTCTCAGATTAACATGAGAATTGGGTTTCAGGGACTGATGGTTTTGCTTGTATTTATCCTTTTGTTTGTGTTGACAGATAATCCCATTACTGCTCTTCTTAGTAGTTTGGTGGCTGTGATTGCTTCTACTACTGATTTCTGGCTTTAAACCTGTAAGCTTATCTGAGCACTTGATTATACTTTTGGCACTGAACACCTCCCCACCCTCCCGAGGATGAGTGTGAATATTCTTGACTTAAATACTTGTTAAAAAAGAAAAAGGCAAAAAAGACATAAGCAAAAGGCGCATAAGAGTTCAGGGGAATACTTGCTTTGACCTCAGAGGGCTTCAAATCTGTTAAAATTGTGTATGGAGTGGCTGGGGCTCCTGGCATTGTGTCATTTTAGTGAACTTTGCCTTGTTCTGAGTATCAAGAGGTGTAAACCAGAGCATAAAAGGATGGAAAGGAGTTTGGGCCTGTTGGGTTTCCTCTCCTTTCCCCCTACCAGAACAAATTCTCACCATGCTCCTCCCTGCCCTCTCTTACCCTCCTTGGTACAAATTGTGTGTCACTCCCACTGATGTTTTATTTTTGCCATTGTGGCTTTAATTCTCTGTGTTGGAAATCTGCAGCCCATGTATGACCAGCTAAAGCTTGCAGTGATTCCTTCAAGGGCTCTGGGCACAGAGCTAAGCTGAACCCCAGTAGCCCATGGCTACCACCCTGGGGCACAGCTGTGCTCTGGGCACCTGGAGCATCCAGAATTACCCTGGGGAAGCCTTTGCCACTGGGAGCTGCTGATACTTTAAATGGCTCCCTAGAAACAGAGACTAGACAGGAATCAAGGAGGGATTGATTGGAAAGGCCTTCAGAGGTACACTCTGGGCTCCAGAGGCTCCTGCCTCAGTGCATCCCAACATGGACAAGGACAGCTCCCGAGTTCTTCCCACTTGGATCTCAGCATCAATTCCCCAAGCAGAAGCCAGGCAAGGATGGAATTTGCCCAAGCTTGCCCCCCTCTTGCCAAGCTTGTGATTTGCAGTTGTTGGGCCTAGGAGGGTCTGGGTGTCCTTGGAGAGCTGGAGAGGCTTTGTTGTGTGTGTGTGAGCATGAGAGAACAGCACTGAACGAGCTCCAGGGAACTGCAGAGTGACACTGGGCAGGGCAGGGCTGGGAACATAGAAAAGTTAAAACCTAAGGCATCACTGCCACCTGGATGAGGAGGTGGCTGTCCATCCATCCATCCATCCATCCATCCATCCATCCATCCATCCATCCATCCATCCATCCATCCATCCATCCATCCTTCCATCCTTCCATCCCAACCCCTGGGATTGGGATCCCATTGCTGAGCTGTGGGTCCTGGAGCAGGACACGAGGCTGCTCCAGTTCCTGGCTGGGTTGGGCAGAGCTGGTGGCTGTCAGTGCCCAGCTGGGCAGAGCCAGGCTTGGCTCATGCAGCAGGAAAGGCAGGGAACCTCTGGAACGTCAGCAGGAGCATCCAAACGTGCCCTGCGGGACTGCAGCAGGCACCTGCTTCTCAATTAAATTAAATTAGAATGAGAGGAAAAAAATGTTTTCTGTGCAGGTTTGCAGATCCAGGTCAGTGGAAGGCGAGCTGGAGGCTTTGTGGTGAGGATGGAAAGGTGTTCTTGAGGAGTTTCCCTCTCCCCCCAGCAAAGCAAACTGGAAGGGAGGTGGTGGAGCAGAGGCCACTTCTTACAAGCCTCCCATTGTGTGGCACGAGTGATTTTGAGCTGTGACACTGCTGTACCAAAAAAATTGAGCTTTAAAACAGTATAAAAAACACCTAAGGTACTTCCTTTAAATGAGCTGTAAATCTTCCTGAGCTGTAGGAACCAAAAAGGGAATTTGGCTGCTGGTGGTTCCATCTCACATGTGTTGTCCCAGCTGAAATGCATCTCCCATGGGAGGGGAGTGGGTCCTGCCCAAGTTTTGTGGAGCTCATCCTGATGGAGCTCTGACCCCAGCAGGCAGAGGTAGATCCAAGTATTTCTGTGGATCTTTATACTTCCTTGGTGTTTTTCCACTGCTTGAAGCTGTAGAGATCCTCAGAAGGGTGGGGTGAGTGCATGAAGACTTCAGAGGCTAAAAATCTGAATTTGGCTGGTGCAGTGCTTGTCCTCCATCAGCCTTTTGTCTTCAAATTTCATATTTAAATGTTTTTATATTAATTTGTAGCCGTTCTGAAGCATATTCCATCACTTCAAAGCAGTGAATTTTCTTTCTTCTGTCTTGATATGATTGTTTGAAAGACATTAAGAAGAGAACTACAGTTTTGCCCTTATGTACCTGCTGTGGCTTCACCCGAAATTTAAGCTTACAGTGATTTGTAGAAATTAGCAAGTTTTTTTAACTAGCCAAGGCTTCTGACAGCTCTTTTTTTGTATAAAATTTTATTTTCCTGAATAGTCAGTAGGGTTTTTTTATTCCCTTCTAAACGGCTCTTATAAATATCAAAAGAGTCATAAAAACCCTTATAAATTCTTTTTTTATTGATTCAGGAAAAATAAACTGAGGACTTTTACTTAAAGGGTAATATTGGAAAACTGTTTTGGTTTGGCTGGTTTTTATAAGAGCATTCTTAAAGGAGCCAGGTTGAGGCACCCAAATCTTAGAGAGATGCTTGTTTTGTTTTGCTGATCCAGCTGGAAATAGTCAAAAAACTGTGTCACCTACACCCCCAAAATACACAAATTCATCCTGAAACCTGGAGCAGCCTCTGGGCTTGGGATCTGAGCCATGGGATAAGGAAAGGGAAAGAAAAGAAGGGAGTGGAGTTATAATAGATATTTAGTTATTTAAGTTTTTGGATCATAAAGCATGGATCATTTTGGACCATTTGTTTCTCAGGTTACTTAATGTTATTTTTTTGACTTAATAATTTGACATTCCCTTGGTTCAGCCCTTGGGATAATTTGGTGTAAAGTTTCAGGGGCTGTGTTTTCAGGAGGGTTTATAAGGAAGTGATGGCCATGGGGATTGTTGGTGAGGGATGCCAGCAGAGGAAATACAGCTGTCATTTCACAGCAGAAAGGGAGCAGCATTTCATGTCACAGCTCTCAGCAGAACACTTCTTGTTCCATCACTGACACCATTCCCCAGTTTTTCACAGGAATCTTCCCCCTGAGTTTGCCTGCACAGCTTTCATTAAGTGTGGAGGAGATGGGGCTTTCTGAAAGCCTCTTAGTGGGCAGGTGAAGATGGCATTTTTGGGGGGAATGGATGGGGTGTGACAGGAGGTGATCCTTCTCCCTCCTGAGCAATAACAGGGGAATGTTATGGGGTGGGGTTTTTTCTGACACACAGAGGAACTTGGATAAATGGAATATCAATCTTGTCAAAAATTTATCTTCCAGTGTCTTTATCTAGAGGTTACCCAGCAAAAATGGGAAGTTTCAAACAGGATTTGGGGTGATTGATTGAGCAAGAAAAAAAGTCATGTTCCAGTTAGAGTTGGAAAGAACCTTAAGGCTCATTTTGTTCCAACACCTACAATGGGCAGGGACACCTTCCACCATCCCAGGTTGCTGTAACCCTGTCCAACCTGGCCTTGGGCACTGCCAGGGATCCAGGGGCAGCCACAGCTTCTCTGGGCACCCTGTGCCAGGGCCTGCCCACGCTCCCAGGGAACAATTCCTTCCCAATCTCCCACCCATCCCTGCCCTCTGGCACTGGGAAGCCATTCCCTGTGTCCTGTCCCTCCATGCCTGTGTCAGAAGTCCCTGCAGCCAACCTGTGCTGCTGCTCTGCCTCCCCAGAGCACCACATCTTAGCACAGATTTAGTTCTCCACTCCTTGTGTGCCTTGGCCCCTTTCCCATCTCCCCTAATGTTTGCCCAGTGTCACATTTGTTGAGATGATGCTGCAGGTGCTGCAGAATTCATGTCCATGTTTGCTTGTTAGAACTCTTTTAGGGTTTGTTGTGTTTTTTTAATGGACTAATGCAGCAAGAATGTATTTATATATAATTATTTGCTCATACTGCATGCTGCTTTATGAAACAAGGCACACTGAACACACCCATTCCTTTAAAACAGGGAGCAGCAATTGGTTTTGCATAATTTCTAAATCCTCTGGACACGAGTGACTTCAAAAGAAACCCACAACAAAACCACCCAAAACCCCACTATAAAAGTAAAAAGCAAATTGAGATACCAGACTACAAAAGTATTCTGAATAATTGGGGGATTATCCTTTAATTTCCTGAATTGAGGAAGAACTAAATCTTTTTCTTTTTGTGCAAATTCTGTGTTCCACCCGTGATGATGATTGCTGGTGCTGGGGATTAAATGCTGAGAATTTCTTTTAAAAACTCGGCTGTGGTACCTGTGGCCCTGAATGAAATCCCTGAAACCAGGTGGGAGCTGCTTTTGGTGCTGGCTGGGGAGTCAGGAGGAGGCTTTGGGCTCCTCTGGCTGGGAGTTGCCATAACCTGGGAAACGCTGGGGAGAGAGAAGCAGGTTCTCGGAAATGAGTTTGAATTTTTTTTTTTGGTTTTAATTTTTCCTGCTGCAGCCTTGTGCAGCCCAGATGTATTGTGCAGGTGCAGAGCGGCTCCAGGAAGCAGAGAATGGCTTGTTCAGAGCCATTGATGAGAACTGAGGTTACTTTTAATGTCTTGTACCACAAGTATTTCGTGTATTTTTCGTCCTTAATGGCATTCAGGCTTGTTATAGGAATTAAGCACTGTGAGGTAAAATAACAAATCTGCACTATGCTTTGCTGGGTTTTAAATCAAAATGGCATTCTTTTTTCATGAGCCCATAATCCTTTCTTTTATACAGTTTGATGCTAGCCAGCTCTTGCTTCCTGAGGCAGAACCATTAGATATCAAAAATATAATTGCTCTCTATATGAGTGCTCCTTTGTAGCCCAACCCTTTCATGTTTTGAGGCTGCAGCACTTTTATTTCTTTAAAAATATTCTATTAAGTTCTTGTGAATCGTGAATCCCAGCCTCCACAGGTAAGGGGTCAGTGCCCTGTTGGGAATCAGCAGAGAAGTGGAGGTTCATGGTTAGGATTTGCTTTTTGGTGTGGGAGTTCAGCTGGAAATAGTGAAATCCAGAGACAGGAGACTGTAATTATCCCATCAGTGCCAGTTGGGAGTTAATTAATCTATAGTTCCCCACCTGGCATCCAAAGTGGAAACTGTTTTGGGTGAGGGAGAGAATAGTAATGGCTCATCTTGCACTCGCTTGAGTGCGAGAGGTTTGGAATACACAGATGCTGAAATATATACATTGCATTTATTAACGTGCTGCAGGAGCCCTGCTTTGCCTCGCTCCACACAAAAACGAGTGGAGGTGTCTGATTTGTGTGGACAGGTGTTTTAAAACCTCAGGGGGTCTTTCCTTTTCCTTGCTTCTTTCCATGCTGTATCTGTAATTAAAAGCTCTGCAGAGACCTGCAGAACAAACCCCCCCGCCCATCCTTCTGTCCCTCGGGAATTCCACGTCCCTGGACGAGGAGAGGGAAAGGCTGTGGGAAGTTCAGCTGACCTGTGCTGGACACCAGCAATTGCTCCTCTCTTGCTGGAGGTTAGAATTATGAAAGCCCCAATCCACAGACATTTCCTTTAATAATACAAACCCGTTTTCTCTAGTCTGCCAGCATTCGGAGCGTCTGGTGGTTTCCATGGAGAAGGATATTTCTTACAAGGCCCCAGCTATTTTTGCAGACTATTTTGTAATGTATTTGAACTTGCAGTCTTGTGCCATTTCTGTTCCCCTGCTCCACGAGCAGTGCAGGGAAATGGAGCCAAATTCCCCTTGAGGAGGAGCCAAGGGCCTCTGTCCTGGGTGGTTGGGAGGGTCGAGGCACTGTCTTTGTGCTGTCCCCTGGTTTTCCTGTGTTTTTGGGGAGAATCCTCATGCAGTGGGAGAGGTGAGGCTTCTCCTGCTGTGCACCAGCACAAGGATGCTGCTCAGACCCCAGGAAATGTTCCTTTGGGAAAGGTAATTCCTCTGCCGCTGCTTCTTCTGAATTTTACGTGGCCTGAGTTTGTTTTCCAATTGACAGCTTGGCTTTCTCCAATTTTGTAATGATATATAAAGTTTTGTCTAACAAATGCCATTTCTTCTTCCTTAATTCCACTAATTAGAACTTAAACTGTGTTACTGGTCCTTCAGTGCTTTCTTCTCGTGGCTGCAAGAAGAGAAAGCTCAGAAAAACGTGCCTAGACAACATCCTGTCTCTGCAGCTCGTCCCCTATTGCTTCAGTGTTGTCCACTACAAGTTTAATTACTGTGTGAGAAATACTTTTCTCAAGTGGAGCCAAAATCTAGGATTTAAGCCAAAGTAAATTAACAGTTCTCAGAAAACCTGGAGTCCCAAAGCCAAGAATTTCAAGGCTTTTAGGCATCTCTCTGTTATTGGCAGGCATCTCGTGATGTCATGTGGTAGAACAAATGGACACCCAAAAGCTGGAGTCAGCGTTGTGCCAGTTTAGCAGGAAAGATTAAAACCAATTTAATTTAGGGAGGCCAAACTGAAAATAATGATTATACACAGAAACGGTGGGGTTATTTCATAAGCCATATCCCTTCTTCTCCATTAGTGGCAAATTTCCAAGCTTCATTCTCAGTTCCTAAATTTGCACTCTAGTTTTTCTTTTTATATTTTTATTTTAAATTTTTTTTAATTTTCTTTTTTTTTTTTTTGATTCAGGGGCAGAGGGGGCTGCTTATTTGTGAAGTTGTATTTGATTAATTGTATTTCCAAATGTGTTAAATGTAGTAGTCTCTCTCTTTTTTTTTTTTTTTTTTCCCATAAATTGCCATCCTACACAGACCAAACACTGATTTTGGTATAAAATAACTGGTGTTTGAGGACTTAGAAGGAAAAGAGCTATTGGCTGATGGAGTGAGGTTAAACACAACGTTTGAGGGAAAATTCCTGATGCTTGATTTTACCTGGTGTGTGCAATCTTTAGGACTCTGTGTGTGTGTGTGTGTGTGTGTTCAGTGCAGAGCTGATAATAAGAGTCCCTCTTTGTGTCTGGTTCTTGCAAACACAAAGCCCTGAGGAGGAAGGGGAGTTGTGGTGCTCTCAGGCTGTGCTGGTGGCTTTCTCTGAGGTGGTCAGAGGGGATGCTGCAGGTCCAGACGTGTGGGATGTGCTGGGGACACAGGAGATCTCAGTTCTGCATGTGTGGGAGCTGTGGGGGTCGTTTTGTTGGTAAATCTTCATAGAATCCAGGCTGCTTTGGGTTGGAGGGGACTTTAAAGCTCATCTCCCCCCACCCCCTGCCGTGGCACACTTTCCACTGGCCCAGGTTGCCCCAAGCCCCATCCAAACTGGCAGGAGGGGGCAAAGGCAACAGGGCTGGAATCTCCCCCCACTCCACCTTGACCTGAGCCCCCTCCTCTCAGCCCAGGATCTCTCCTGCAGCACAGCCCGAGGGGAGGGAGGCTGGGGGCTTCTCTGGCATCCCTCCCTCCTCCCCAGCACCTCCCGTGCCTGCTCAGCTTTCACCAGGCACAGCTTTGCTGTTTAATACTTCATTGTGCTCAGTGCCAAGGTTCAGTGGCCGGGAAGGCTTTGGGGGCTGAACACATCCACCCAGCCTGGTGGGCACCAGCCATGGCAGGGCCACCCAGGCTGCTCCAGGCACTGCCCACGCCCTGAGCAGCCACCTGGGCCAGGTGTGCAGCCCCTGCACATCTGGCAGTGCTCATCCTGCCCTTGCTCTGTGTCCTGATGTGTCTGTGGGGCAGGGGGGGTGGTTTTTAAAAAAGGGGGGAGTTCTGTCTCTGGATTTGTTTGTTGAGGTCTGTGTCCTGTTGAAGTGCTCAAGGAAGGAAATGCTGAAAGCAAAGCAAGTCTGGCTGTACCAGCTTTGCCTCCAGGGTGCTGGGAAGGGATCACCCAAGCAGGCAGGTGGGATGGCAGCATCCTGTACCAGCCCTGGCCGGGCTGGCAGATGTTCCAGGTGTGGGATTATCCTGTACCAGCCCTGCCCGGGCTGGCAGATGTTCCAGGTGTGGATAGAGTCCTGTACCAGCCCTGCCTGAGGTGGCAGATGTTCCAGGTGTGGATAGAGTCCTGTACCAGCCCTGCCTGAGCTGGCAGATGTTCCAGGTGTGGGTATTGTCCTGTATCAGCCCTGCCTGAGCTGGCAGATGTTCCAGGTGTGGGTATTGTCCTGTATCAGCCCTGCCTGAGCTGGCAGATGTTCCAGGTGTGGGTATTGTCCTGTATCAGCCCTGCCTGAGCTGGCAGATGTTCCAGGTCACTGCAGCATTGTGTACCAGCCCTGCCTGGGCTGGCAGGTGCTCCAGGTCTCTCTGTGTGGGACAGGCTGTGGTGCTGCCATCCCTGGTGTGTCCCTGCATGTCAGAACCACCCCATTTACTGTGACTGGTGGGCAGATGGTGTTGTGTGAGAGTGAGGAGGGGAGCGACACAGAGAGCAGGGTCAGAACTTGTCACTATTTATGTTGTACCAGCAATTATTCAATAGGTGTATGTGTTTTGTCCCAAAAAGCCTTTGCTCATGCAGGAAAGCGAGGTGGGCTGAGAATGAGCCCCCTCAGAATGGACATGTGTGCCTGTATGTACACTTAATAACATAAAAGATGCTGCTGAAGGAGCTTGCTGGGTGTAGCTGTGACAGAATCCACGGAGAAAAGAGGACTCTTGTATTACAACCAATGTGACTGACTGAATTCCTTGTTTTGATGTTTGCTGTGGGTGTCAAGGATGTATAAATGCAAACAGCACATTCAGAAAATATTTTGGCTTTCTGAAGAAAATAATTTGTAATGAGCTTCATTTATGCACCAGAAATAAAGATGGGATTAGGCGAATATTGAACCATAAATGCACTGGTGATTTTTGGCTTTTGTGCATAGCACAGAGAATCTCATCATCTATCTCTACTCTGATCTTGAATATGCAGAGCTGGCTGTGCCTTTCATGCAGCAGCTATTTTGGTGTGCAGCAGTCTGGCCTTGAGTGTATTTGGTGAGCTCTTGCATCAGCACCTGCCTGGGCTCTCCCCGTGGCTCGGGAGCTCTGCTGAGCTTTGTGAGCAGAGCCTGGCCCACGGAGTCCCTGCTCTGCCTTGATCAGGGCTCAGCTCCCTGAACTGCAGCTGGGCTGGGCTGTGCTCGTGGTTTCACCCTCCAGCTCTGTCAGGGCTGGAGAGCTGCAGGTGAGGAGGGTGGGTCACTGGCCAGTGTGGGGCAGAGGGGTCGAGTCACTGACACGAGGAGTGGGTCTTGGCAGGATGAGGAGGTGCCATACCTGGAGGTTTTGCCTTTGAGTGGGTCTTGGCAGGAGGAGCAGATCCCATACCTGGAGATTCTGCCTTCCAGGTCTCCTGCTGGCATTAGTGTGCTGTGAATTCCCAGCAGTGACTTGCCAGGGCTACCTTTGAGTGGCTCACTTGCCACATCGTTTTAAGGATGAGGTTTTTAGCCAGACTGAAAGGCTCGTGCGTGGTGAGCTGGAGTGCCACGGACAGCCTCAATGTAAGTGAAGAACAGCTCTGTCTGAGGAGATTTACTCTGTGCAAAGGCTCAGAATGTGCTTCAGCAGCCCTGGAGCAGCAGGCACACACACACCCACCCCTCTGGTCAGTGCTCACGTGGGGCCTGGGCTCACTGGCATCGCAATTCAGGGTGCACACAGGGCCCTGTGTTGACAAGCCTTGGTTTTGCTGTGAAGGAAGGATGCATCAGCTCATCTTTGGAGTCTGTTAGGTGAGGAAATGTGCTCTTTGCTGATGCATTTTAACGAGGCTGCTGAACCCTTGGGTGATTAGTGTATTGGTGCCACAGCGTGCACGGTGCTGAGAGCACTTACAGCCCTGATCTCAATTTCACACAGGTGCAGACAGCAAATATTTTTTTCTTAGCAATTTCAGGCTCACACACTTAAAACGAACTTAGATATCTTCTCCATTTGTCTCTTTATATGTGCTGTGCATAATGGTTTTGGAGGGGCTGGGGTTAGTGACAAGCCATGTGTTTTGGGCTGAATTGCTTGAACTGAGCCAAACCAGTTGTGTTCATGTAAATCACTGAGGAAGCAGCTTCTTGAACTCTGCCCATGCCTCTGACCATTAACTGTGAGGGGTTCTGAGTCAGGAGCTTTGGTGTTGATTTCACCTGGTTGGTGTAATTTTCCCAGGTCTGATACGAGGATGTTCAACCTGGAGGAGAGAGGGGAGACCTGAGAGCCTCTTCCAGTACCTAAAGGGGCTCTAAGAGAACTGGAGAGGGGCTTTGGGAAAGGGCATGGAGTGTCAAGACAAAGGGGAATGGCTTCCCACTGCCAGAGGGCAGGGCTGGATGGGATATTTGGAAGGAATTGTTCCCTGGGAGGGTGGGCAGGCCCTGGCACAGGGTGCCCAGAGCAGCTGTGGCTGTCCCTGGATCCCTGGCAGTGCCCAAGACCAGGTTGGAGCAGCCTGGGACACTGGAAGGTGTCCCTGCCCATAGCAGGGGGTTGGAATGAGATGTCTTCAAGATCCCTTCCATCCCAAACCATTCCAGGATTCTCATTCCATGGTGACCAGTGACATTCTCGGTGCCCTTTTTTTAAATTTTTTTTTAATGAGCTAATTCTTTAGCTTGGAGGTCTGCTTCATCTTATTTAGCCTTTTAGATTTTGCAAAACAGCCTTGCCCCTTGTTGAGCTGCCTGGAATTGTACTTCCACTTTAATTTAGTCACCTTGAAAGGGGACTGCCAAAAACAAAGGCAGGATTCAGTGATACGGATCAGCTTACACCAAATCAGCATTGTTGCCTGAGAATATCTCTTGCAGTGAGAGGAGCTTGAAACCTGCAGGGTGTCTTTTTATGAAAAAAGCAAAATATATACTTATTTGTATGCATAGACCACCTAGGGGAGTTTCTTTTGAATTTTGCAGTGTTTTAAACACTCATTGATGTGAGTGCTTATTGCAAAAGCAAGGACAAATAAGATGTACAGTAGCTAAAGGGCCATTTTTGTCTGGAGGCTCACAGGAGTGCAGTAAACAGGATTCATTAGAATCAGAGGGAGGAGGAAGAGCTGTGGGCACATGTCACCCACCAGCACAGTGGCCCAGGACCTCAGAAGTTGGAGCAGTGTTGTTTTAAACCTTTTCATAGATGCCAAATGAAGGTGCTTCCTGAGCTACACAGGCTTGGAGGGTGGCAAGTATTAATTGATGAATGTGTCTGCATTTCTTTATGGGATGGTTAATAGCTGATAGCTCCTCTTCCCCTCGCTGGTGTCCAGCTCAGGGATGTTCCTCACTGCTCCTTTCACAGACAACTAAAACCAGTTCCTTCTAGGCTTGGCCAGCCTTCCTGAGGGGGGGCAGGAAGAACAAGGCAGAGTATCAGCCATGGTGCCTCGTTGGGTTGACTTTGGGGTTGACTTTTGGGGCAGTGGAGTTGCTGTTTGTGATGTTCACAAGAAGCCCTGAAACGTGCTCAGAACCGAGGAAAATAATGAAATCTGGACTCTGATACATCTTATTGCACAGAAATACATCCTTTAAAGCTTTTGTGCAGAGTTTTATGTCTTAAGTTGCACGGCGTACAGGGATAATTGTTTTAGTGAAGTCTCAGAGGAAGTGGAGCTACAAGAATTTCTGAACATGAGGTGTTGGGTACGACTTAAGGAGATGAGATGGGAAGTACCTGTGGGACTTCTAGGCCTACTGGGACCTTGGACCACTTAATTTTGTTTTCTAGGTGGCAGTGCAGTAAAATTTAGGCAGCAGTTTTTATCTTGAGGGCTCAAAGTGTTGCAGGTTTTCTGTGCCCAGCACAACGAATTGGAGCTGGCTCTAGGGTGGCTGGTAAGAAGCTTTTAAGACTTGAGTGGTAGCTCAAAAGTCATTTGATATGTATTCAGAAGCAGCAGGAGGAACTGTTAGTTCAGCAAATTATGGGCACTAATGTGGTGTGGAAAGGTCACTGTGCAGCCCACCCAGATCTCGCAGCACTGCTCCCCAGCTTGGCAGGGACTGCCAGGGGGACTGGGAAGTTTTGGTAAAAGTTATGAATAGCCATTAAAACCAATATCCTATGTGTGCCCAGCTGCCCTCCCTAACTGGGTGTTTGAATTTGGAATTTTATTATCTTCCCGTGCAGATTTCTGCTAATGAGTTGAGGAGCAGCTGTGAGCCTTTCCTGCAGGAGGGAGCTTCCCTTCCCCGTGCCCTCCCCTCCTCTCCCAGTCTGTCATTCAGCCTCACTTTTGAAATCCTTGGATTCTTCCTGAAGCTGGTTGAGAGCAGCGCTGCCATGGTGTGGGATGGCTTTGCTTTAACGCTGAGGGGGAGGCTTGTGGGCTGGATATATCTTTATATCAGCTACCAGTCGGTGTTGGCATCCCTTGCTTCCAGGCATTATCCCAGCCTGTTCTTCTCCCCATCCCTGCCCTTTCCAAGGCTCTGTAGGGATGATGGCCCTGCCCTATTCCCCCAGGCCATTTAACTAGGGCAAGCCCTGGGTCTGCATTCCTCACCCTGAGCTTTTTTTGGGGACAATGTGTTCCCAGGAGTAGCCTGAAACCTTGCAGGGAGCAGCTGTGGATTCCCAGTATCCGTGGGCAGACAGGGATGGGGCCAGGTGTGCTGCTGCAAGGACAGTCTGCTCTTGTGGCTGTCAGATGCTTCAGGGGGTGTTTATTTGAATTGTTGTGGAAGATTTGGTTGTTTTCTGTTGTTTTTTTTTAAGTGGCCTCGGTCTCCGTGGTTTATAGAATTGATTCCTCGCTGCCTTTTCCCGGAAGGTGCCATCACACCTGAACAGACCTTTCAGATCCAGCTCCTTTGAAAATAATGGAATTAGGCTGCGGCGTTGTTCCCATTTAGGAAATCAATCTCTTTTTGAAAACCCCCGTGTGCTTTTAGGAAGAGCAGAACCTGACAGAAGGATCTACCTTCCCTCAGCAGAATTCCCCTGGAGACATCTGCTCTTGGTGGGCATCCCTTGATGTTCGCTTCCCTGTTTGTGGGGGAGAGCTTTGCTGTGATTTTGGAGCTGCCATTTCCTTGGGTCGTTTTGTTGCCTCTGTTAGTATTTAATGCTCATCTCTTTCCACTCTCCCTTTATCCTGGGTGACATTTCTGTCAGGCCTTGGACAAACAGCGATGTGCTGGGGTTTTATTTTGGGCAGCGTTCTCCTGGCGGAGCACAACCAACAGACTGCGTTTCACCAGCGTCCCCTCTGCCAGAGCTGTGAAAACTGCTCCTCTCTTCATTCAGAAGAGCTCATTACTGCTGCTGGGTCCTCCGTGGCCTCTTTCCAGAGCTTCTTAGTCCTTTCAGAGCCAATTCTTTGCTTTCCCTTGTTGGACACCGAGTCGTGGGGATGTCCTCGATGGTTTGTTGACGAGAGGGCTGTGGATGCGTGGAAAGCCATGGGTTTCTCCTTGACAATCCTGAGTGCTGCAATATTGTGTTGGCTGCTTTGTCTTTCTTATTTCCCTCTCCGTTCTGCTATATTTTTATATATATATATAAGTTATACATATATAAAATAAACAAGGAAGTTGCTGTAGAAAATAAATCGTTGTTGAGAGAGGGCAAAATGACACTAAATTGGCAGCTTTACAGAAGGTATGATGCCTTTGATTGATTAGTTGTCAAAGAAATGTAATGTACTAAACATGATGAAGATTAAGGATGTGAAGATGGTTAAAATTCAAGTTGCATAAGTGTTTGGTGTTAGGTTTAGAGCCTCTTCCAGAATTTTAATTTTGAAAATGCAAAGTATTTGTTTTATGCTATTCCTTAGGAGCCCTCTAGATGTTTTGAAAATTCTGAGTTCTTCAAAAAACAACAACAACAACAAACAAAACACAATCTGAAAGTATTCAGTATTCACAGTTCGTGAATTAGATAGAGACACATTATTTTTTTTTTTTGAGATTAATAATGAGCTTCTGAGATGCATTAGACACCAGATACAGAGACTGAGCACCAGAAATAATAGTAGCATTATCCTGAACCTCGTAATTACTCTCAGGGTCTGCTTTTACATTGTATCTACTGTTCATGAAATAACAGCAGCGTATTTTGGAAAGGGGCTTTTTACATGACATGTAGTGATAAAAGGAAGGGGAATGGCTTCCCAGTGCCAGAGGGCAGGGATGGATGGGATATTGGGAAGGAGAGAGGGGAGACCTGAGAGCCTCTTCCAGTACCTAAAGGGGCTCTAAGAGAACTGGAGAGGGGCTTTGGAAAAGGGCATGGAGTGCCAAGATAAAGGGGAATGGCTTCCCAGTGCCAGAGGGCAGGGCTGGATGGGATATTTGGAAGGGATTGTTCCCTGGGAGGGTGGGCAGGCCCTGGCACAGGGTGCCCAGAGCAGCTGTGGCTGCCCCTGGATCCCTGGCAGTGCCCAAGGCCAGGTTGGACATTAGGGTTTGGAGCAGCCTGGGACAGTGGAAGGTGTCCCTGCCCAGGGGATCCTTAATGTCCCCTCCCACCCAGACTGTGCTGTTTGATTCTACCAAGACCCCCCCCTTAAACCTGGGCTGCCAACTTCCCCTGCTCCCTTCCTAAAACATTTACTCTGATGAACATCTCACACTCCTCCTGGGAGCCTCCTCTCCAGATCTGTGCCGACACCCCAGCGTTGTTCTCAATCATCGCCGCCGTGATGCTGAAGAAGCGACAAAAATGAAGTGCCCCAGACCTGACAAGAGTTCAGCTGGTGACAAATGACTGTCACCATGACCAGGGTAGTCTGCTTGTTCCTATTCCCCTCTCCCTTTAGAGCCATACCGAGCTGGACTGCCAGCTCCAATCGTCTCTGTGGTCGGTGCTTGCCCCAGCAGCTGGGACTCGCTGTCATCACTGCCACGAGCTGCACTCCAGGAGAGAGCAGGAACACATTTTCAGCCACGCTGGCAGGTGATAGAGACCTCCAGGCTGCTCTGACCACGGTCATTTGTCAAAAGCTGTGCTGTTTGCAGGGACTTGGCCTCTGAAAGCCGCCCTGGGTTAGCGAAGGTGAGGTGATGACAGCTCTGGTTTTCCTTGCGAAGACAAACTGAGAAGTTTTAGGCAGGAGTTTTATCGCTGGGCCCTGCCAGTGCCAGCAGGGTTGTGGGGTGCCCACGGACACGGCTCGCTGTCAAAATGCACCAGGTGAACTTTAAACTTGTGTTGGCTGTAGCTGCAGTTTGCTGTTCTCTCCTGGGTGTGGAGGGATGAGGGTTTATCTGCAAACCCTCTGCAGCCCTGTCTGGGTGTTTCATGTGCTGCAGACCTCGGGCACGGGGAGCTGGGGAGAAGTTGGCTGTGGGTGGAGGAGCCTATCCGTGGATCCTGCTCCCATCCATGTCTTCGACTTCCATGAAGCCAACTCAGTCTTCTCTGTCCTCTTTTTTTTCCTGCCTTTTGCCTTTGGAGTTGGATGTTGATCATCCCTATCACTCCTGTGGTGGGCCCACAGTGACACCAAACCCTCATGGGGTGGACCCACAGTGACACCAAACCCTCGTGTGGTGGACCCACAGTGACACCAAACCCTCGTGTGGTGGACCCACAGTGACACCAAACCCTCGTGTGGTGGACCCACAGTGACACCAAACCCTTCCATGTTCCCCAGGAGTGTTTGACCCCTGCAGTCAGACACAGGGATGGGTCTCACTTTCACCATCCTGCAGGGGCACAATGAGAACTTCACCCTCAGCATGTGGTTAGTTGTAGGCAGCCCTTACAAAAGCTCCTCCTGTGGTGTCTGGGATGAGTTTGTCAAGTCTCTCTGAAGAGGAAGGAGGCTCCATGGCTTGCAGGCAGAGCAGACTTGAGATGAAAGTCGCTAAACTGCAATAAATGTGGAGCTCCAAGGTATCGTTTTTAGAACTTCATTTAAGAGCATGGCAGCTCTTTAAACTGATTTCAGTAATGAATAATTAAAGTATAAAATACGAGAAAAGTAAATATTTCATTGAGATACTAAACAGAAACCTTGTTGAAGAGAAAGGGAGCTTTATGTTTTATTTTTCTTTCCCCCAACTTCTTTTTCTCCTCTGTGGAGAGCCCTGGTGTGGACAGGAGGAAGCAGGGGGATGTGCAACCATCAAACCACTGCTGGACATTAGAAATTCCTCCTTACTTTTTAACCACTCTCTTCTGAATTGTCCTTCCTCGGTTAACTTGTGGATATAATGATTCAGGTAATACCCCATTTATTCCTTTCCTGGAAATGTTTGTGGATCTTGTAAACACACAGGTTGGGAAGTTTCATAGCTGTTCTAGTGAGAAAAAACTGTGTTCAAGCTCCAGTCATAAGTTGTGTTTAACAGGAGTTAAATAGGGACTAAAGCAGGTGAATATATGGACTTGTGTTGTGTGTTTGCTGTTAAAATTAATAAAGCCTTCCTTGAAAATGGCTGATTAAGAATTGAATGTCACCAGGTAGTAAATAAAAAAATGAAGCAAGTCCTTGGGATAATTTTTTCAGCTTCACTCCTACTCCCCTATGTTCTGGACTTTTACACAATGTGAGCTTATTTAGGGTCTCTGTGGTTAGAAATCAGATTAGATATTGGTTGGGGTCTGTGTTTATTAATCAAGACTAGTGATTACCAAGGGCTGTTTGTTTCCAAGAGGTATTCAAGCAATCCTCACCAAAGCCCAGCAAGGATGAATAGATAATATGTGCAACTGGTAGATCAAGAAGGACCATTGAGGGTTGATGAAGACCTAATTTCCATTTAAAAACGAAACCAAATCTAATTTGAGGCATTAGAAACAATAAGAGTGATGCATTAAAGGATATTTATAGGCAATGTTGATCTTTATTCTGTACTGGAGTCTCCCAGGCCTGGGGTCAGGGGGCCTGCCCTGTACCTCAGGAAATGTCAGCAGAGGCAGATCCAAATGTCCCTGCTGCCATGGACTCTCTGTCCATGACAGACTCCCCTCTGAGGTGACCTTCTCCAGCACTGGTTCTCCTGGATTTCTGATATTTGAACAAAAAACCCCTGAGTGGTTACACAGCCATCACTCTGCCATCCCTCCCAGGGTCTGTGTGGGTGATGTTCACCAGGCCAGGTCTCCACAAAACCCAAATCCTGTTTCCAGTCTTTTTTCTTCATGATTGTCCTGACTGTGGACCAGAGATGTTCACTGATCATTGCTGGATTAGTCACTGTGGCTTTGCTGTCAAAGGTTGCTTGGGATTAAATTTAATAGAAGACTTGGCTTTTGCAGCATCTTATTTTTAAGTGCTTGGCTTCCTGAGTGGAGCCCTAAATTTGGGTTAAATACAGACTGCATGGAAGAGTTTGGCACTGGACAAGGCAATCTTTCAAAACCTGGAGAATCTGGAGCACCTTCCAGAGTTGTCCAGGCTGGAAAGGACAGAGAAAATTATTTATATCCAGAGAGATGATGAGCACAGAGCTGGAGGGATGTGAAAGGAAGCTTGGGGAACATGGCCATGAGCTCAGGTGCCTGCACATTTAGGGTGCTGCTACACCTGGGGGTTCTTGGACCAGCTGAGCCCAAGTCCTGCCCAAACCCATCCAAGGCACTGAGCCCTGCTCTGTGTTCAGCCTCTAAACCTGAGTTACTCCATCAGAGCAGCCACCAGGGAGTTCTGGATATTGGCTGGTGCTTGTCAAGCACTTGAAGATTAAATATGCTGCGTTGTGAACAAGTTTTTGCTTTTCTTGTATTGAGCTGGGCCAGCGAGGTGATGAGCATGGTGTAAATATCTGGAGAGAGAAGAGCTGAGCATGGGAATTTGTATTGATCTTGAAAGCTAAAAGACTTTTACAACACTCTGCTTTCGTGGTGTATGGTATGGCCATATAATAATGGAATTATTATTGCAGCAAAAGAATCATGAGGAGGAGATTATTGCTCTAATGAACTGATTTTGGAAAGAATAATTAATTTGCTTCAAGGTGAAAACTAATGGTCGATAACTTAGTGTGGGATTAACATATTGTGTATGTTTGAGCATTTCTTGGCTCTGCAGAAACAGTGGTTTACACTGGTTTTTTTTGTTTTATTTATAATGACCCTCTGCTTAGAAGATATTTTAAAGTTTGTTTTTGGTTTGTATCTTTTTTTTCTTTTTTTAAAGTCTGGCATTATTAAAAAGCAGTCTAAAAACAATGGTCCCTTATCCCTGGGATAAGCTTTCTATAAAAGTGATTTTTTTTTTTTGTTTCCTAAACAAACAAAGCCCCCTAATTATAAAGCATTGCAGCTCTCAGATAGCACTGGTATGATTTAATTTGCCACTTGCTATCATTATCTGAGTCACTCCTAGGGAAGAAAACACAGAGAGTACTCCTGGATGTGCTGCAGGAGGGCTGATAATGCTCCAGCACACTCTGGTAGTGATTCTGTGCTGGGTTTGTTCCTTAGAGGTTAGGAACACATAATTCCTTAAGTGTTTAGAACATGTAAACCCTTTCAGTCTAAGGTATGTGATCAATTCTACAATTATTAGTCCTTCTGCTGTTTCTCAATTTTTATTTATTTCTTAAAATCTGTTGCTATCTGAAGTGTGAAATGTTTTGAACTGGCTTAATTAAATGGTCATTCCGAAGCCTTTTGATGAGCTGGAATTCAATATTGCAAAGCTGTTCCCACTCTGCCCTGAGAAATGGTCAGGCTTGGATTTGCTGGAAACATTTGGCAGTGGGATGGGGATCTCCAACCCTGCCTGGGATGGAAATACACACACTTATTAAGGAGATTCTTATTAAATATCTTGAAAATCCTGATGAATAGCTGGTGTTCCTCACAGAGACACTTTGTCTTGCACTGGGAGAGCAATTGCTGAGCAGCTGTGCTCGGATTCCTTTCAACACAGTTGTGTCTCAGCTCTGCCAGAGGCAGCAGATGATGCTCCATGGCTTGACAAGGCCCTGTCCCGCAGGGATGGAGTTGGGTGAGTGAACTGACAGAGGCTCTAGTTCACAAAATGGGCTGGAATTATTAATTCTGGTAGCAGGAGTGTGAAATACAGCATCCTTGTGTCTGTGGAGAAAAAGGAGGGGCCACCACGTTAAATGAGCACTTCTGAGCTGGTTCCAGAAGGAGCCATGCATTTTCTTTATTTATTTATTTTTTTAATATGTGCTCAAATTATTTAAATGCTGCATGCGAGGCAAAAAAAAAACCCCAACCCCACAAAAAAACCCCCACAATTAAAACATTAATTATTAGTGCTGGGAGTATTTTGAGTCATTTTTGTATTCAATCGGCTGTAATTAAATACTCAGTGAACACAAAATTAGGTCATATATTATGTAAATAGGATGAGACATCCACTAGTTCCAGCAACAAATGCGTTGGAGACCTTCAGGGTACAGTTCAGGGTTGGACTCTTGGAGCCTGATGGGTTCTGTCTGACCCTGGTTCCCTGCTCTGTCCCATGCCCACCTGAACAGGAGCAGATCCTGTGGAGGAGGTGGGATGTGATCCACGAGGAGCCTCCTGTGCCCCCTGTGCCCCCTGTGCCCCCTGTGCCC
>VZTN01015330.1:230155-244819 GCA_013400515.1 Erpornis zantholeuca | reverse complement strand
CCTGTGCCTCCTGTGCCCCCTGTGCCTCCTGTGCCTCCTGTGCCTCCTGTGCCCCCTGTGCCTCCTGTGCCTCCTGTGCTCAGCCAAGTTCAGTTGAGTTCTCCTGGGGGAAAGTTTTTCTCCATGTCCCCAGTGCCTCTCTCTGCTGTGGCCCAGCCATGTGGCCTGAGCTCATCCTTTAGACTGATGCCTTAAATGGCTACCTAGGAACAGAGACCAGACAGGAATAAAGGAATAAAGGTGGTATTTATTTGAAAGGCCTTCAGGTGCACACTTTGGGCTCCAGAGGCTCCTGCCTCAGTGCATCCCAACATGGACAATGACAGCTCACGAGTTCTTCCCACTTTTATATCAACATAAATTCACCAACCAGAACCTGACCAATGATGTGATTTCCTCAAGCTTGCCTCCCTCTTCCCAAGAGAAGCTTTACAGTTCTTGTTCTGGGTGTGCTTGGAGAGCAAGTTAGAGGCTTTGTTATATCTATCTTAGCATGAGAGAACAGCACTTAACAAGCTCCAGGAAACTTCAGAGTTACACTAGCAGTACAGGATTGGTAACAATAGAAAAGTTAAAACCTAAGGCATCAAGGAATGAATGACACAGGATGAATTTAGGTGTATTAACCAAAAATTAATGGATGCTCTGATGGTTTCACTGAGCGATGCTGGGAGCGCCCGGCACTGCCCAGGATCAAGCCCTCTATTCTCTCACATGACACTTGATAACTCTTGCTGTAGCAGTCATAATTGCAAATGCCAAACTTGATTTTGCTCCCTTTGGGGATAGTGGAAACAGTAACAGGTCCATTATTATTAATCAGAACGTTTATGTAGCTCTTAAAGAAAGAAATAACAGATGCAAAATCAAGCTGCTGGATTCTGCTCTCGTCTGACAGAGGCTTGCTGGGGGAAGCAGCATCTCCTGGCAGTCTGAACTGCTTCATCCTCATGCCCTCCACCCATTGTACTCATTATTCTCATCTCCAGGAGTGTCTCTCAGAGCCCCTCCTTCCTTCCCCAATCCTTTTTTTCCCAGCTCTCCAAGGTCTCACTTTTAAATCCAAACACAAACCTCTGAGCGTGGCCCATGGAGAATGGGTGTCGGGAGGTGCTGGTGGCTCCAGGGAAGCAGGAAGTGAAAATTGCAGGCAGCTCTCTTCTAAACCATTCCTGGTCCTCCACCCTCCCTCTGCTCCCCACTGGGACAGGCTGCCCAGGGCAGTGCTGGAATCACTGTGCCTGGAAGGGTTCAGAAACCCTGTGGATGTGGCACTTGGGGACGTGGTTTGGTGGTGGCCTTGGCAGGGCTGGGGGAATGGTTGGCCTTGATGATCTTGGAGGGATTTTCCAACCGTGATGATTCCATAATTCTATTTTGTTCCCTCGTGGAAGAGGCTGCAATTCAGAGCAGAGTAGGTGTTGTACATCAGATATTCTGTTGGGAGTACTTCAGGTATTAGTTTTCTAGAGCAGGTGCATTTTGGTGCTGTTTGTATTCTTCAAGTGGTGGAAGAATCAAATTGTAGTTGTCTATATTTTGGTTTTTTAAAAGAGATAATGTCTTTTCTAGCCTTTCTCCTTCTTTTCCATCCCCCTCCCCTGCCCCAACCAAAAAAATCTTTATTTATAGAATTGCTTTCCATAGCCCACAAGTGGTTCTTTGTAGATTCCTGAAAAAAGCAGGATGGGTTTAAATTAGAGATCAGCCTTGGCACTGGGAGTGAGGGTAATCTGAGGAGAGGTGCAGTGGGAACTGTGCTGCTCCCAAACCCTGACACGGGGATCCCAATTAACCCCCAGAAGGGAAATCAATGAGGATGTTCCTGTGAGGGAGATGCCACGTGGTTTTTATACCCAGGTAGCTTTTTTCCTAACTCTTCATGAGGTAGGAAAGAACTTGTCTGGTCTGTGCATCTGGAATTGACATGTCTGGAGTCCCCAGGAAAAGAAAGGATGGCAGTGCTGGGGCTCTGGGGAAGGGATTTGTGCTTCAGGCACTTCTCTCACCTCTTGTAAATCTGAAAGCTGAGTTACGCAGTTGCTTCCCCTGTTTGCCATGCCATTTTTACCTCTGGAACTGGGATCTAATCCAATATTTAGGAATGGAAAGCTTATTCCTCCAGCTAAGCTTTGATAAACCTACATGGACCCTTAGGGTTGATGGTTGCTGGATTGCAAACGTGGGAGCTGCTGGTGCGACCCCGGGAATGGCACATCAGGCACTGGGTGCTTGCAGGAACTGGAGGGAAAACGAGGCCAAAGTGGCCACTCTGAGGCCCTGATATTTCACTTTCAAACTTCCTTCTAGCTGGGAGGGTCAGGCTTGGCTGCTCCCAGCTCCCAGTACTGTCAGGAGGCACGGATTCAGCTTATCAAGCAGTGCTGGGCTTGCTAAGTGCTTGGCAGACATTATAGAAAAGCGAGATGCTATTCATGCTGCAGTGGATAAGGAGTTGGAAAGCTTTGGTTTGAGATTGCAAGAGGCTGAGAGGAAAATTGAAGTCATGGAGATAATGATCATTGGACCTAATGCTGCTCTTGCTGAGAATGCCAAAGGCCAGGTTGTAAGGCGTGCAGAAGTCCAGTTGATCATCTGGAAAATAAGTGCAGATTGAGTATTATCATCTTGGTGGGAGAATCTTGTGAATATATTGGTGGAGGAGCGCAGAGATTCGTGTGCTGGTTGCAGGGTGCTGGCTGAGTGGCAGAAATGTGAGGTGGAGTTTTTCAAGTGCTTCAGTCTGTCGCAAGGGTGGCGTGTTAGTGAAATGTCAAGCTGCTAAGCACTGATTTCCCAGGACAATAAACCAGCTAATATTATTGCTAATATTATTATGACACTGTGACTTGAAACTGGTGCATATGATGCAACTCCAATAACAACAGAAATCTGTGGTTTTTTTCACTGACTGTTGGGGGATTGTTCAGTCTAAAATATCAGGGGGTAATTTTCATGCTCTGTGACTTCTGCATGTCATTTGGATTCAGCTTCTTCTCATATAGCCTAAAAAAAAGTTCAATTTGGTGACACTGAAAAGCATCCAGAGTACTCTGCCTTCTTGTTGCCAATGGGTTATCATTTAATAAAACACTTGCTACTTACATAAAAATCAGCAGAGAGAGACATCTGGACTGCAGTTGCTGCCATAGGCCTACAGCTTTTCTTTCCTTCTTTTTCTAAAGAGGAGAATGAGATTTTAGTTTAAACTGTTTTTACCCAGCACATTGTGTGCCAATAGGCAGTGAATAGATACCATCTCCTCAGATGTGCACACAATCAGATTTTATCCTCCAGCACTGGAGGTTCTCTGTGCAGCTGCTGACAGAAGATTTTATTTGCCTGACAGAGGTCCCTGTGGACAGAGAAATTGTTCCCCATCGACAAGAGTGGTCCTTCAGCATAGTTTTGGATTGTCTTCCTTCAGAATTGTTCCTTCTTAAAGGTTGACTGATTTCTTCCAAATCACTAAACATCCTCTATTAAGGAAAAATAAAATAGTTGTGCTGTAGATAATATGAAAATCATCATTCTGACCTTTTTCCTCTGCATTTCTTCAGTGTTCTTGACCTGCTTTCCTCTCCGTGGGACACCAGTGATGTGTCCCACGATGCCAGGCTGGGAGGGCACACATGGTGGTGATGGTTGTGCCTGCCTGTGGTTTTACACTCCCTTGGGAGAGGTGTAAAAAGGGCCAAGTGGGTTAA
Organism: Erpornis zantholeuca; assembly: GCA_013400515.1. Taxonomy (NCBI): domain Eukaryota; kingdom Metazoa; phylum Chordata; class Aves; order Passeriformes; family Timaliidae; genus Erpornis; species Erpornis zantholeuca. Next base: position 241,112 of record VZTN01015330.1, on the reverse strand, counting down.
CCATTCCCTTCTGGTGTCACTGCTTGTGTGGCAGAACCGTGGAGTGCCCATTGCTGGTGGTGGTGTCGTGGCTGCATCAGGTTCACTTCCACTGTGAGAGAAGGAGGAATTGCTTCCCTTGGTTCTTTGGGAAAGCAGCTGTGCACAGCAAAGGCATTGTTGTGATACTGAGTGCTGCCTCCTCACACTGCTTGGGATTTCAAACTTTGTTTTCCTAACCTGGAAATGGATGGATGCTGGGAGTTTGCCTTTGGCCTGGGGCTTTCTGTAGAAGAAGAGAAATTGGAAGCCAAGGGTTATATTCTAGGCAAAGGGTAATTTAATGGAACATAAGGTCAATCTAAGCCTTTCCTGACCCTGACTGTTCTTGTGATGTTGTTTCCCCTGAAATACACATGAAGTGGGAAGAGTTTATTGCTTGTGAGGGTATTGGTCTCTGTGGCACCTCGGTGTGCACAATTTGGGGAGGATTCTGTGACAATCTGTCTTGGATTAATGCTTTTCCTGGGTTACCCAGCATCACAAGTGGTCAGCAGTGTCCCTGTGGTTCTGTTTATTGATACCTGTGTTGTGATGTGCAGCGAGAGGGCAAATGGACCAGCTCCTCTCCTGGCCAGGGAGATCCTTTGGAAGTGCCCATGGCATTCCCTCTCTGCTTTCTGTGGACACATCCTCAGCCCTGTGGGAGACCAGGCAGCCTGGCCAAACAGCAGAACAGGAGGAAGAGGAAGCAGGGCAATTCACTCCTCTCCAAAAGGACAAAACCTTTGTCGTGCTAAAAGTATGCATCCACGGTGCTGATCCCACAGCCACAGAGCTGTTTGAGGGTGCCCAACAGGAGGGGCAGTGCACAGGAGCATCAGCAAGGTGGGGTCTGGAGGCAGACATGGGGGCTGTCACCCCAGGGAAGGCTGAGGGGGTGACTTCACCCTGTTTTTGAGGGGCTGAGGGCGATGTGGAGAGGGTTCAAGGGCATGCTGGAGGTGCCCATCACCCTAACCTCTGGACTCTGAGGGTTTGACCCAGGGGTGAGTGGTGTGCAAGGGCTGCTGCCCAGCCTTGGAGCAGTTCTTCTTTTCGAGCAGCTGCTTGTAGGACCCAAGGGGCTGTGGGGGAACAAAACACCTCCTTCCCAGCACTTTGTTCCAAAACCTCACAGCAAAGTTTCCACTTTTCTACTCCTTACGACTTTTGGTTTAACTCCTGTGCTTTCCTGTGCTGTACCAACAAGTGTAGGAATAGGCTTCCATGTGCTGCTTAAAATGTGATTTTTGATTACCTGGGAGATTGCTTAGGGAATCTCTGGGCTTTGTTGCATTGCACATGCTCCGATCACATTTACAAGCAAGCCACACACTGGGACAGAACTAGGTCACTGGGAGACTCCTTACTGGACAGATGTTTAGTTTTCCTAATTCACCCCCTATATTAAGCACCATAATTGGGATTTTAGGGGTAGCTGAGTCTTGCTGACCGTAGCTAATTTTTATTGTGGGTCCATCAGAAGGTTGAATTTCGGAGGCACAGAACGAGAGGTTTTGGTACATGGGAGAAAGTGGGATATTTTGTCTTTGACTCGCAGTGGGAGGTCACAGCCTTTTGTGCTGGCAGCTCTGAAACCAGCACAAACTGGGGTGATTAGCTCCCTTTTCTAATGAGTACACAAAGCTGATTGTGAATGAGCCAGTGGGTTCATTGTGCACCCTTGGCCTGCGTTTAATCCTTTATGTGAGACCCCCTTTTTTACACAGGGACAGCAATTGGAATCCAATTTACACCGGGCTCGGCATTAAATCTCCTTGCTCCGGCGATGCTGCCTAATCAATGGAATTGAAATTCCGGTTCCGTCAGGAGCCTCCTCCCTCCAGCTCTGCCACTCTCTCTGCTGCTGCCGGATTTTAGGAGAGATGAAGCCCTTAAGTGGGAAACACTTTGTCTCCCTAATACAAGAATAAACAATGTCTCTCTTCTTGGCAAAACACATCGCAGCGCTGTGTAACAAGCAGCAGAGATCTTAAAAGTCCATCAAGAGACGTTATGGTAATTTCACGAGAACGACCACCTTGCTTTTAGTGAGAATTATCTAAATATGAAGATAAAAGGAAGAAGAAAGGGAGCTTGACGTGTAGAGAGACACATGAAAGGTTTCGGGAGAGGCTTTCGGTGCTGCACACAAATGTTTTGCAGCTGAGTTTTCTGGCAATAGCTGGGAGAGTTTCTGCCTGCCTGGTTTTCACTTTCACCAGCAGGAGTTGTTAAATCAGTTTTGGGGGTATCAGAGATCAGTAAATTACGAAGAGGAGACGTCAATCAGCTCCTCTCAACAACTTTGGGAGCTGTGGGATTGCAGCTGAAGGAGATTCCTTCTTGTTGCGGTTGAGTCTTGGGAAAGATAAACCAAATTTTTTAGGAGAGTCAATGTTTGTGCACCCACATGTGATGGGGAGGAGTGATTTCAGAAATGCTGAATGCCCATGCTATGGCAACAAAGCAGATGAACTATCTCACCTATCTCTGGGTAGGGTATACATGGGAATGCTGTGAATTGTGGCTTGCTTTTGGAAATTTTGGGTGGTCATGGCCTTTGAAAGCCCAGCCCACTTTGTGCCATGGAACAAGTCAGCTCAGGAGCTGCTCAGTTCTCATCCCCATCATTACTCCTGGTGCCTGCAGCCCCTTGAAATATTCATTCTGCCTTTTATTCCTCAGTGCTGCTTAATACCCCAGGCAGAACAGTGACCTGGAGGGTTTGTATTCAGTTACAGTCATTGTTGTGTGGGACAAGCTGGTATCTGGAAAGCTGACACTGGGCTGGAAATTAATGAGTATATATTCCCAGTGCAACCTGTGGGCCAGGTGTATTTATTTAAAAAGTCATGAAGCAGCCACCCCAAAATGAGGAGATACTTTTCACACAACTCCCTGAGTTTGTTCTTTGTCTCTCACCTCGTTTCTGAGCTGTTGGGATGCTTTTGGGGTGCCCATGCTGATAAATCCTGTTGGTTTGTTTATCTCCCTCCACTTTGGCTGTATTGGTGCCCTTTTCTCTCTGTGCTGTCTGGATGGAGCTGCTGAGGAGTTTTCTGAACAAGGCAAACCTAAGGGCCTTGAGAAGTACAAAATGTACCTGCCTGCCTGCTTTGTGGCCATCAGACAGCATTGATGACTTGATCTTCAGCGATTCACGCTTACTTCCACACATAAATATAAAATAAATTTAAAACCACCCCAAACCATGCCCCCATAAATACTGCTTCAAGCTGCAGCTCCCATTCAGAGATGCCACTTATCCTTCCACGTGAGGATTCCCTGGAATGATGTCAGGGTAATCATTGCATAATAGCCCCAAGTTTTAAACCACTGGGGTTTTTTTTCAGTGGTTTCAGTGGTTTTTTTCAGCATCTTAACTTTGCCATTGATTCAGTTGCAAAAAGCCTGGTTGGCTTTTCAGGCAGAGCTGGTCTGCCAGACTTTAAGGTGAAAGTATTTTATGTTTTATTTTGTGTAAACCCAGCAGTCTGAATTAAGGACAAATGCCCTGAAGTGTGCAACTGGGCCTGTTTAATAACTGAAATATTTGGTGCCATTTGATTCGGTGAGCTCCTTTCCTGTAAAAAAAAGGAGCAAGCTGAGCTCTGGCATTTTGTGGGGAACATTATTTTGTGGAGGGAGAACACTGATCTTGTTTGGCAGAAAATAAATGGATGTTTGTGTTATGACTCCTATTCAAGTGCTTTCTTTTATGTATGTGCAGGATGCTCTGTCCTGAAATCAGATCTCGTCTGACTGATACATTTTAAGCAGGATGATTCTGACTCTTTCACAACTTTCAAGTGTAAATGTGTTAATGTTTTGCCCAGCACATTATTTCTAACAGGCTGAACTCTCATTGTGTTTTCGCAGTTTGGGTTTAGGTTTAATTTGAGGCTTTTCATAGCCATTTAATTCCTCATAATTTCTGACATCCTCGTAGCCTCACGGCTCCCCCAAGACTGCAGAGAGGACGACAAACACCCAACCTCCCTGGGCTTTATTTTTTAAAGATCTTCCTTTCTCTCCCCAACCTCCCAGCTCCCAAATCTGAGCCCCAGGGGAAAATCGGAAGTTGCTTCCTCAGACCTGTCAGCTCTTGTGCTTTCAGGGTGAGCCTAATGATGTTGAGCCCTATATGATTCTTTCACACTTGTCTACTTCAATCTCACACTGCAAGACAAGCAGAGGCTGTGCAGAGGGAGGGGATGAAAGTCCTGCTACGGTGGAAATCTGCAAAACACATGCACTGGCTGTGAAGGAAATTTGGGATCAGATGCAAATCCTGTGTGTAGCTTAGCTCGTTGGGTTGTGGGGTTTTTGGATTTTTTTTTTTTTTCCCCTGCAGTTTAATATGATTTTTGTCTTGCTGCATAGGAAACCAAATCAGGTTTCGGAGGGACACGGGGAGGGATCAGAGCGAGGAATTATGCTGAGTGTCTCCCATCTGCCTGATGGTATGTAGGTGGGAGTAAATAGCAGGATTTGACTGTGGAGAGAAGAGAAATGGTGCTGAAATTGAGTACAGAGGTGGCCACAAGCCTCATGTTCCAGAGATTGACCCCCTCTGCCTTTTTTAACCAATTATGAGACCACTTGTCCTTCGGGACATTTCGTGCCTGGAGGCTCCATATAAAAACCCTGGGCTGGCATTAAAGAGACTCATAGAGTCCTCTCTAACCACTGCATGCAGCTCACCCTGTCCCCTGTGATTTTCCTCACTGGAGATGGATAGGGAAATGCCACCAGGGTGAATTTTGGGAGCAGCTGGTGTGCAGCATCACCAGACTGCTCGGACTCCGTAGTGTGAAGTCATCCCTTTTTTCTCTGTGTTTGCTTTTCAGCTTAATCTCTGAGCAGTTTCCTCTACTTCCATTTTTTCTGGTGAGTCACAGAGGAGGAGAGGAACAGGCTAAACACAGATGGAAATGAAAAATCTGGATCCCTGAGCCTGCTGCCTCAGTTTCTCTCCAGAGTGCACTCTTTGCAGATAGTGTTTGGAAAATCATGTGTAGGTGCTACAAACACCTCCAAAGTCATGTGCAGACAGGGCTTGTTTCCCCCTTTGCTGTTAGATTGGTTTTATACACCACATAAATCAGGTTTAGGTTGTGTGTGAGCAGTGTGGCTGCCTCTTCTCTATTACCCAGTGGTTTTTTTGCTCCTTGTTGGGTATTGATCAGCTGGTTTTGTACAGGGCTCTGGTTTTGGAGTGCCACAAAAATACCTGAAGCCACGTAGGGAAATGCTGAGCTTCTCTTCCCCTACAAGACTCTGTAAGACACAGTGGAGATCCATCTCTGGTGTGGGACTGAGTGCCAGTCCCTGAATGAAAAGAGAGAGTGGAGAGAAATGGGATGGAAGGAGAGAAAAAAGAAGTGGGGTATGGCAATTTTATTAAATGTTTACTGTTTTATCCACGCTTCCACGTTTCTAAACAGATCTGGGTGTTTTTTACTTACCACTTTTTGTGCAGGGGTCCCCTGTCCAAACCCAGGCTCTGCTGGATTGCACCTTCCCAGGCACACACACAGAACTGCAGCACAACAGTACTGGGGCTTGTTCTTGTTGGGTTTTTTTGGAGACTGTTTTGCCAGCAAAGGCTGATGTCAGATCTCTGGGTAGTTAAAAAGCAAATTTAAGCAGAAGAACCTGTGGAAGTGCTGCTGCCAGCCAGGTTCTCAGGGAATTCTGGCCCTTGCCCAGCGGTCAGGCTGGTGATTTACTGAGTGCTTTTCCCATTGCTGTGCAGCAGCCAGAACGGCTTTGTGGAGTTTCTAAATATTTTTAAAATTTTTTTAAAGACCTCCATGGTTGGGTTTTTGAGTTTCTTCGTGGTTTGCCACGTGGCCAGTGTTAAAAATGACAGGTTTTAGCTGTAGGTTTAAAGACTCTGATAGCAAATTGGAATTCTGGTGTTGGAAAAGGAGCTTTGCAAGAGGCAGTTTACAAAAGACTTATGGGATACATCATAAAGTCACACTATCTCCTACTCTATGCCCAAAAAATGAATTTTGTGCCTTTCTGTGCACAAACTCTTGATGTTTTTCTCCACAACAAGAAATTTTATTATTCAACATTATTATTCTTTTTTTTTTGTGTGTATTCGTTAAATAAATAGTTTTTTCCTTCTTCACTTTCCTCCAAAAAAATATTTTGTTTTCCCGAACCGAGTAAAAAAAAAAAGTAACTACAACCTATTTTCTTTCAAAGAATATTCTCCTCTAAATTTGTCTCAAACCGAGACAATAGCAAATTGGAATTCCAGCGATGGAAATGGAGCTTTGCAAGAGGCAGTTTATAAATCAAGGGGGAGCTGAGGAAATGTGAGTTTTTGTGAGGGTGTTCAGCTTTTTGCTGGAAGCTGGTGATGGATCAGAAGAAGGAAAGGATGTTCTCAGTGTAGCTGTGTCCTGCTGGTTCAGGTGACACTGGTCACCTCCAGCTCTGTTTCTGCCCCATCCTTGTGGGCTTTGCACTCAGGGCTTCCTCCTGCCCCCTTCCTGCAGCAGCCACTCGACTGCAACTGGGCCAAACACAAGATTTTCCAGTGTTTTCAAGTCAGAATGTGCATCAGCTGCTCTTTTTGTGTCTGCTCCCCTCATTTCTTTGAGCAGCCACTCTTTGGGTGCTGGAAGCTGCAAGTGTTCTCTGTTCCAAACTACTCTTCCCAGCTGGACAGTGAGAACCAAACCCATCTCTGCTTCCTCTGGGAGCTCACAGAGCTCTGTAGGAGGCACACAGGGCTAGGAAAGCAGGGTAGGAGCAGCATGTTTGGAAGTGTTTTCATTGATCTGCTGTCCCAAAGGTTCCCTAAAAGCTGCTCTGGGGGCAGATCCCTGTCCAGAGCTGTGTTGTTACCCTGGGATTTGCCTCAGCACCCCAGAGGTGCTGGGAGCTGTCAGTCCATGTGTTAACCCAATATTGTGTTGTTATGTACCTGCACCAGTGACTGTACTTTTAATCAACACTGTGCTAAACGTGAGATCCAGAGAAATCCCCCAGGGACGTTTTCTTTTTTGACTGCTCCAAAATCCCATCCGAGCACGTTCAAGTCAACATCTGCTCACTTCTCTTTCCTATCAGCACTGATTCAGAGGTAAACTTTTAGGGATAACCTTTGCCAGCACTCCCCTGAATGCTCAGTAATGCACAGGGAGCAGAGCAGCGTGCTCAGATGGCTTTAATGCACTCCAGTGATGGCAGGATGCAGCTGCCACCTGCAGACCAGCGTTTGCAGGGTGACCCTAACATTTGGGCTGTGCCTAAAAGGTTCTCTGTGAACCCTAAAAAACAGGTTCACTGAGTTTTTGTTACTGTGATTATTCTAATTTTTTTTCTTTCTTTTTTTTTTTTTTTTGTCCTTTTAATCCTTCATGTGCAACAGATTGATTTTGGGGTTGGTGGTGCTGGAGGGGAGGGAGAGTTGGTGAGAAAGGAGAGGGCACGTGGCTGGTGAGGGAGCTCTTGGATGCTGTGCTGGAGATGGGAATGAGGGGAAAATGCTCCATGCTGGCACCACTCAGGAGCATTTTCTGCCATGAGGAAAAAGCTCACTATCATTCTGCTTTTCATTAACTCATCCTTCTGCACCTTCACTCTTTGAGAATCCTTTGGACAGTTATCCCTGCTGGCCCTGCTCAGTCACTGGGACCCAGCTGCTGTGTTTGCTTCTAACCTGGTGCTAATCTGCCACTCCTTTTAACAACATTGGTCCCAACAAATAAATGCTCTGCTTGTATAAATGTCCCTTCCATCCTGCTGTGCTCTCCTGAAGGTTGATTTGTAGCTTTGCAATTCCATCCCAGCGCAGCCCTTCCCCAGGATTTGAACGTTGTCGTTGGCATGAATTTGGCAAGTTTTAGTGTGAAGAATGAGGATGTGGAGCAGGCTGGGAGGAAGGGAACACCTGGCCTGTTACTTTAGGTGACCCATTGTTTCCAGCCAGTGTGCCTTTGCTGCTCCAAGCCCCATCCAGCCTGGCCTTGGGCACTGCCAGGGGTGCAGGGGCAGCCACAGCTTCTCTGGGCACCCTGTGCCAGGGCCTGCCCACCCTCCCAGGGAACAATTCCTTCCCAATATCCCATCCATCCCTGCCCTCTGGCACTGGGAAGCCATTTCCTGTGTCCTGTCCCTCCATCCCTCATCCCAAGTCCCTCTCCAGCTCTCCTGGAGCCCCTTTAGGCCCTGGAAGGATCTCTCAGGTCTCCCTGGAGCCTTTTTTTAGGGGAGGGTGCAATTTGCCCTTTGTTTCAGTGGTAGTTAATATTAAAATTAATTGTTATCGAGTGTCCTTTGTTCTTGGTCACCACGATGTGATTATTTTTTTTTTTCCTATTGCAAATTAAACACAAGGCATTGTGGTGGGCTGCAGCCTCGAGGGGTTAATTCTGTAATTTCCAGCCTCATGTTCTTTTGTCCTGGAATGAAAATGGTCGTCTTAGGTAATGGCTATTTTTATACAGCCATTTGTTCACTGAGAACTGGGTTGAGACCTCCAGTAGTGTATCATTGACTGAACAGCCATGGTGCAGTGCAGATCACTTCTGAGCTTGGCTACGCCCTCACCCGAGATGGAAAAGCTGGTTCAAAAAACCACTCAAGGCTCCCTTTTCAATCCTGTCCCCTTTTTTTTTTTGGTGGGACTCAGGAAATCTTTATTGTAGTGACAGATAAAAATGCTGATGTGCAAGTTCGTGCCATTTTGTTGGGAAAAAAAGAGAAAAATGGGAAATATTGCTGCAGTGCCTTGTAGTTCACTGGACCACAGTGCTTGGGATGTTTCAGTTGTTGGAGTGGTGACAGAAGCTGTGTGGTTTCTCCTCCAGCAGCATATTTAGGGTGGGAAGGCACAGCTTCAGATGTTCTGCAGCTCTGGGGAAGAATCTTTGGATTGTGTGAAGTAAGTCTGGCCCTTCTGAGCCCGTGCCAGCAGCTGAGGTGATGTGTCCCTGTGCTCTTTGTGGCTGCAGGATGCTCCAGTGATGCCTTAAATGGCTCCCTAGAAACAGAGAGCAGGCAGGAATAAAGGAATCAAGGAGGGATTGGTTGGAAAGGCCTTCAGAGGTACACTCTGGGCTCCAGAGGCTCCTGCCTCAGTGCATCCCAACATGGACAAGGACAGCTCCCGAGTTCTTCCCACTTGGATCTCAGCATCAATTCCCCAAGCAGAAGCCAGGCAAGGATGGAATTTGCCCAAGCTTGCCCCCCTGTCCCCAAGATTGTGGTTTGCAGTTGTTGGGCCTAGGAGGGTCTGGGTGTCCTTGGAGAGCTGGAGAGGCTTTGTTGTGTGTGTGTGAGCATGAGAGAACAGCACTGAACGAGCTCCAGGGAACTGCAGAGTGACCCTGGGCAGGGCAGGGCTGGGAACAGAGAAAAGTTAAACCCTAAGGCATCACCAGGATCTTCCAAAGTCATTGCTGCACCCCAAAACAAAGCCTTGAAGAACTCGAAGATTCTCCTGAATCTTATTTTCTTTGAACCCCAGGTGGCTCTGGTGGGGACACTGTGGGAAGTGCTGGGGAGAGCTCATTGTCATCTTCTGGTGCTGTGTGGGCTCCTGCTCCCCTGGGTGAGGAGGGGATGCTCCTGTGCTTCCCAACAGAGAAATCACATCTTCTTCAGTGTTGAAGAGGCTTCCCAAGTATTTTTGTGGTCCATCCCCAACCCAGGGGTGTTGCCTTTGTGTTAGAGAAGAGGAAACTGAGGTAGAGACTCACATTTAGAGCCCTGATGGTTTCACTGCACATCAGCTTGGTTGGGCCAAACTTCTAAATTAAACTATTAAAAAGCTAATAGTGAAAATCCTGGAGCAAGCCAAGCTCAAAATGCAGAGTGGAAAGTTGAATACTGTAAACTCTGGGGTTTTTTAGTCCCCATGCAGTGGAGATGCAGGCAGTTATTTCTTAGGAATTATTTTATTTAGTTAACACCAAATAAATGCTATTGTTGCTTTTTCAAAGCCTTTTTTTTTTTTTTCCTTAATAAGCTTGGACATTGCCCTGGTGCTGAATTGGCTCATGGATCACAGTGCTGGGAAGTTTGTATTAATCAGCACTCTGCAGTCAGTGTATTGTTGCTTCATTAACCTACTTGTTTTTAAGTATCTGTAAATCACAAAGAGGGGAAGTCCTGCTGCTTGCTGAGAAAGCAGCCCCGTTTGCAGCATCTCTCCTCTCTGAAGCACATTTCTGGTTTGCACTTAGGGTTTGGGGGTTTTTTTGGTTTTTTGGTTTTTTTACCCTGTTTTTTCTCACCTGTGAAATCTGTGGTGTAGCCTAGAAGGACATTTCAGATGTGTATATCCAAAATTGCAAGTGCTGTTGCTTTTAACATCCAAGCTCCCTGGGGATATTTGGTTCTGGAATACATCTATTCTCCAAGTGTTATTTCACTGCTCACAATGTCACAGCTAAGGTCTTGTTGTTCAGTAGGTACATTTTATTTGTCAGGATGCTGTATCTTCCTAAAGAGGCAGGGAAGTGCAATAAAAAATGATTTATTTTCTTTTTTAAGTGAATCATTGCAGGAGTTGTTAAAGGACTCTCATAAATGTTGTTATTGGAGAGCTGGTTCCAGGGTCTAGAGGAGGAGAAAAGGTTGATGTCAGGTTGTACAATCTAACAGTGATTATGTGTTAATATTTCCCTGGCTAACAGAGACACTCTTCAGTGTCCTGTGCTTCTGGAGAGGACTTGGAGGGCATGGGAAGGAATAAGGAAGAGTTGTTTGTGCTGCTGATGCTGAGGTTTGTGCACTGGTGACTGCAAATCCCCAAAATCTTTTAGTGGTGGAATGGACCCAAAACTCATCATTGTTGTCTGGGCTTTTAATCAGAGAATTACAGACTGGATTGGGGTGGAAGGGATCTTAAAGATCATCCAGTGCCAGCCCTGCCATGGGCAGGGACACCTTCCACCATCCCAGG
>VZTN01015330.1:120021-229770 GCA_013400515.1 Erpornis zantholeuca | reverse complement strand
GTGTGTGAGCATGAGAGAACAGCACTGAACGAGCTCCAGGGAACTGCAGAGTGACACTGGGCAGGGCAGGGCTGGGAACAGAGAAAAGTCAAAACCTGAGGCATCACTTGCACAGCTTCTGTTGCACCCCCAGATTTGGAGTTGGGAGCCAACAACTCAGGAGCTGCTTCTGCTTTTCCATCATTTCTTGGAATTGCAGTGTCAGGATGCAACGGGGAGGAGGGGATGTTTTCTGTCCTCTCTCAGGTTTTCTGTCAGTGTTTCTGTTGTTGTTGTCAGTGCCAGGGCTGTTGAAATCTCTGCTGCTTAACTCTGAAGCTCAGAGTTAGGGCACAGGGCTCCTCAGTGCAGTCAAACCCCAGCCATGACTCATGTTGGTAATTTGGAATTGCAGGCACTGAATGTGCAACTCGCTTTCCTTTGCCATGAGGCCTATTATGCAACAGGAACTGACAAGTACATTTTTGAACGTTTTCACTTACTCCACACAAGCATCGGTTCTGAAATTTGGAGAGCTTTCTAATTGAGTGATATTCTCTAGGAGAATCAAATACATATTAACAAATTTTTTTAAATGTAACAAAGAATAATTGAACTTCAATAGTATCTGATTACATTTGGTGTGTTTCAAAAATTCTTCTTTTTTTTTTTTTCATACTGATTTCAATTGCAATTGCATTTCTATATTTGTATTTTCCTGCCTCGTGGAAAGTACCACATGCAGTATTGGCACTGCAGTGCCTGACTTCTGGATGAAGGACTTAATCAAAGTAAATCTGGATGGTTTCTGTGAGGTGCCAGCCAAGGATAATCATCATTTCTGTTGCTGTTTACCAGCCTGTCCTACCTGTTGCGAAATGGAACATGGTCTGTAAACACACACTCTGGGTTTTAAAGTCCTCTTCCCCAAATTCCCAAAGCGTGTAACACTTCCTCTAGATTAATATTTAGACCAAATTGATTAACTGAGCGTGATTTTTCTCTAAAATTAATTTATCAGTCTCTTTCCTCGCGCCGCTAAAAGAGACAAAAGCGAATCTGTCGCTCTTATTTAGATTTATTTCGCAGACATATTTTTTCCATTTGTGTGGATAAATGCTGCTCTGACTTCATCACCATTTTTAGATGTTCTGCAACGCCAAACACAAAATATGAGCTGTCCTTTTTAGAAATAGTCCTCCAAACACTCTGTGCTCGTAACCCATTTGTACAGCTGGGCGAGCCCGCAGCCTTCGCCTTGTCCTAGTTGAGCAGAAGCTGCTGAGCCCTGGCAGTGCCAACAGGTTTCGTGGACTCAGAGAGGAGCACAGACTCTGGGTGAGCTTCCAGGAGATGGATCTGGCTCCCTGGGGGTTGGTGCCACTGCTGGGAGTGAGGGTTGGGGCTGTGGCTTCTTGCCTGCCAGCTCCGCCTGGGGTAGGTGTGGAGCTGGTGACACCTGGACATTGTGGGAAACCCAGCCCAGCCTCGTGCCTGTCTCTGCTCAGGTGTTCTCCTTGCCCCATTTTCCCAGGTTTTTAGCTCCTCTGGTGAGATCTCATCCCACCAGGGAAACAAACTCTTGCCATGTGCATCTTCCCCACCTGTGAGCTGCAGGGAGAGGCACTTTGAAAACAGCAACTGAGGCACTTCCTGAGTTTCCAGGTGTTTGTTTAGATGAGAATGGGGGGCAGAGCTTCATGTGTGCTTTTTAAATGAAAGAAGGACCCTAGGTCCAGGTCTGTTCTGGCTCAGTGGCCCCACTTTCCATGTGCCCTGGGTCTAACCACGCATTGCTGAGCCTCAGAGAAGTTTTGGGGTGATTGATTCATAAAACTTGTGTTTAATGCCATGAGTCTAAATCGGTACAAGAATCTATTTGTTCCTTTTTGTTGTCACTACTTAAAAACAAACAAGCAGCATCCCCTGCACCCCAAATTCAGCAGAACTGGGGACAAAACACCCTTGATGCTTGTGCTGTGCTGCCTGGATTGCTGGAGGTGCTGTTCCTCCTGCCTGGCCCTTGTGAAGGCTGAGCCCAAAAATCCCCCAAGGAGGTGCAGGGAGCTGCTTTTGATAGATCAGCTCTCAGAAGGCACAAGCCCTGATTTGTCAGCAAAGGGGACAGCTCATCATTAGCCCAGTTGGGTCACACATGTCACGGGCAGTGAAGGGTGTTTGATGGAGTGGAGGACGTGGAGGAAGGCATTGTAAAGAGCATTTTGCTCACGCCACGCACTGAGGTGGCTCCCCGCGAATCCAACGCCAACATCTCCTCGCTCCTGCTTTATCCTCATCTCCTGAAATGTGCTCAGCTTAAGTGGAAGCAGCTGCCTCCTGTGCAGGGAAAGGGGAGGCAGACCCTCCTCTCAGCCCCCCCCCAGCCCCTGCCTTCAATTAGCTGCTGGTTTGCCTGGAGTGCTGCAGTGTGACCACTCCTACTGTCAGAGCCAGGAGGAAAAATGCAGCACGGTAATGAATTTGTAACTAGAGAGTGGGGCTAACGAGTGTCCTCAGCTCAGGAATGCAGTGGGGATGTATTAAGCCAGGTGTATAGAGGGAGGGGAAAAAAAAAAAAAAAAAAAAGGCAGCATCTCCAGGCTGGATTTTATAATTAGGGCACATGGTGTAACTCTTTTGTTTTGCAGAAGCCAGCTTTATTAATTGATGTAGAAGGTTGCTGCGTGCTATTCATTGTTTGATTAAAATGCCTGTATAAATAATTAGGCCTCTTCTGTTTGTTTTATTTTTGCACCCAATTTACATTTCCGTACGGAACAAAAAAAATGAATTAGCAAATGCGTTCGTTTCCCCAAATATTTTAACCCCGTAGCTGCTCTGCCCTGGCCACCCCCTGCTGCAGGAATGATGTGACCTTTGTGCCATGCTCAGGACCTCAGGAGCTCTGTTCTCTTTGGAGAAGCCGTGGTGGTCCTCCCTCCTTGTGTGTGTGCTGCGGGCTCGGAACCCCTCTGGAAAACACAAATAAACGCAGGGATTCAGGCACTGCTGGAAGCAGCAGGTCAGCTCTGTGTCTGGTGGTATTTTGCTGAAGAAAGGAGGTTTCAGGCAGGCTGGATTTGTGTCTGTCTCCTTCCAGGGCTGTGGAACAGGGTGGAAATGCTGCTGGTTGTGCAGCAGCTGGAGGAGCCACCGCACATCTGGAGCCAGCCTTTTGAAACTGTGTTATTGTTATCAGGGACTGCCTTTCTGTGGTAATTCATGAAAAATCTGCCTGTCTGCAGTACCTCTGAGCAGCCTGTACACCATCTTTGTCCTGGGAAGAGTTTGCTGTGAGCTGGTGCTGCTAATTTCTGTGCATCCTTTGACTTTTCCTTGAGAAAAGCGTTGAGGAGCAATGCCAGACTTGGTCATCGTGGTTCCCTCGTGGTTCCCTCGTTGTTCCCTGGACTGTGGTGGTCTCTCCTCGCCCCTCTGGAGCCCAGCAAAGCTGAGGCTCAGGCGAGGCAGTTTCACAGATGTGAGGGTGTTCTCCACTTGGCAGCATTTGCAAAGTGGCCTGAGGAGGTCAGTGGTGATGCCTGTGGTCTGATGCACCTTAAAATGTCCTTTGCAACCCAAGGTCTGAAAATCAGCGCTGTAAACCATGGTCTCCTATAGTTGTCTGTTTGTAAAGGCAAAATAAAGCAGAAAATACTGGTCCATGGTTGTGCATGCCCAGACCCAAAATGATCCTTGCAAAAACAGCAGTTCTGGTAGAAAATGAGGAGAATTTGGTTTTTTTCACTTGTTTTCCCACCCCTTTGTCTCTCCCAGGTCTGCAGGTCGTGTGCATTGTCCCAGAGGGTAGGGAGAGGCTCTCAAGGAGGCTTTCCTTTGGCAGGACGTGGCCAGTCCTTCCCCTTGGCAGAGCTCAGCCAGGAGCACGCACTTCCTGAAGTTTTTCCAGGCACGGATCGATCAGTGAGCACAGTTTAACAGCAGCTGCAACAAAATCCAGAGAGAGAGAGGGAGGGAGGGAGAGAGCGAGCTCCATGCGGCCGATCCCCGGGGAGAAGCGGAGAATTGTCACTGTAATGAGAGAGACTCAGTCAGGAGTGAGTCTCTCTCTCTTTCTCTCTGGGAAAGGAAGCAGCAGGGACTGTCTGGCTGAGGCAGGGCTATGAAGTGCTGCTCTTCATCCTGCAGCTCTGCAGCCAGGCCGTGGTGCGTTCCCAGTGCTGCCTTCCCGCTGTGCTGGGAGCGGCGGTGGCATCGCTGTGGTGGCAAGGGCACAGCGGGGCCAGAGGCTCCTGCCTGGGGGTTTGTGATGCTGCTGACCCCGAGGTGGCAGTGAATCTCTTGGCAGGCACACACTGGGGTTTTCCCCACTGTTCTGTGCCCCAGCTTTGAGGCAGGGGTGAGTTGATTTGGGGTAGGCTCCAGGGTTGGGTTGGTTTTGGTCGCTGGCTCAGTACAGCACATCCTTTGCTGATGTCTTTTTTCAGCTCTCCACAACAGACCCACCCTTCACAGATTCAGTGGTTTGGGTTGGAAGGGACCTTAAAGGTCATCCAGATCAACCCCCTGCCACAGGCAGGGACAACTTCCACCATCCCAGGGTGCTCCAAACCCTGTCCAGCCTGGCCTTGGACACTTCCAGGGATCCAGGGGCAGCCACAGCTGCTCTGGGCATCCTCTGCTAGAGCCTCACTGCCCTCCCAGGGAACAATTCCTTCCCAACACCTAATGTAAACCTGCTCTCTTTCACTTTAAAGCCATCCCCCCCTTACTCTCTCTCTCTTCCCTGGCTTGTTCTGTCCTCACTGTGGTGGGGCTGTGCCTGACGTGAACCTGGCAGTGCTGCAGCTGTGCTGGGAGAGGTGAAAACTCCCTGCTGCTGCCAGCGAGGGTGGATTCCCACCACAAACCAGAGCTTCTTGCCTGTACTCGGGGTTTGCTGCTACTGCTGGTTTGCTACTACTGCTGGTTTGCCTGCCTGTGTGGTGGAGTCGTAGTATGCACAAACCCCAGCAGACTTGGCTGAGCTCTCCGTGTCTCTCCCGTGCTCTAGGACAGACTGCAGTGTTCTTTCCCTTCCTCATCACTGAAAACTTGTGGGGTTTTTTGTCTGAATTTGCTCGTTGCATACAGGAAGTCCTTGGAGTTTAGTGTCTGAGCTGTGCAGGGTTGGAGGTGCCTGGTGAGGCTCTGGGATTGCTACATCCCCATCCTGATGGGAACCAGGGTTAGGAGCTGGCTGCAGGTGCTGGGCAAGGCTGGCAAAGTTCAAACACACAGAGCTGCCATTTAATTTTGGGTGGTTTTAATTTGGAATATTTTTTCTAGTAAAGTTATGCTTTGGAACAAAGATAGTATTTTTTTTTTCCTTTAACCTAAATGCTGCATCCTCTATTTATTCCTTTTCCCTTCCCTGCCAAGCACAGAGCAGTCAATGGGTGGAATTTTTTGCAAGAAATTCAGACTTTTCAATTTTAAAAAAAGTTGAGAACACACCATAATGCTATGCATGTGCCAGTGAGCAAGTTGTAATGCACACAGCCAAATCCAAATGATCCCACCCTCACTTTTTCCTATCGTTTACAAAAACCAGCTGGAAGGACTCAGCCCAGCAGACTGTCTCTAGCAAAGGGGAGCAAAAGTGTTTGGGTGGTGTGTATAATATCAGGTCCAGTGTCATCATTTCAGGGCATGTGCACTGGCTGGAAGGACTGGAAACTCGGATATCCGTGTCTAAATCCGGATTGAGCTGTTCTGCCTGCTTTGGTACATGACTGAATCCGTGCCCAGCCACAGAATGAAGCGAGTTGTGCTCGTCTGATTTGGGGATTGAAGGTTTAAAGTAACCTTTAGTGTGCTTTCACATAGAATCCTGGAATCGTTTGGGTTGGAAAAATCCTTTGGGATCATCAAGTCCCAGCTGTTTCCCCCAGCACTGCCCAGGCCACCACTGACCCATGTCCCACATCCACAGAGCTTTAAATCCCTCCAGGGATGGAGACTCCTTCCCCTGCCCTGTGCCAGTGAAGGACAACCCTTTCAGTGAAAAATTTTTCCTAATATCCCATCTAAAATTCCCCTGGCCATTCCCTCTTATCCTATTTCTTGTTCCCTGGGAGCAGAGCCTGACCCCCCCCAGCTGCCCCCTCCTGTCAGGCAGAGCCACAAGGTCCCCCCTGAGCCTCCTTTTATCCAGGCTGAGCTCCTTTGCAGCTCCCTCAGCCTCTCCTGGTGCTCCAGCCCTTCCCCAGCTCCATTCCCTTCCCTGGACACTCTCCAGCCCCAAAATGTCCTTCCTGAAGTGAGGATCCCAGAGCTGCCCCCGGGACTGGAGGTTCCTCAGCAGTGCAGGGCAGATATTCCTGCTCTGGAGTTTCTATAAGTAGGCTCTGTGGTATGTACCAGGTCCGTGTTTGTTCTCCTAAATATGCATATTTTGCATAAAATTGCTCATGAAGAGTTTTGCTGTTTTCAAAAAGTTCCCAAATATATAACTTAGATGGCAAAAATCTTCTGGCTCAGAGGGAGTGGGAACCACGTGGAAAGTCTGAGTCAAATGCTGTTGTTGCATTTCTGTGAATAGCACAGAAACTTATCTGTTTGAAAGAAAAACTATAATATTTTTACAGGGTTTTTAAGAAGTCCAGAGTGCAAAACTTGGAACTGTTAAAATCATTATTTTCACTTAAGGCCTTTTAGTTTGGGCTGTAAGCAGTGAACGATTTTCAGTAACAGTGATATGGCTCTAGTTTTTCTAGCTACAGGAATATGTGAGGTATTCCACCTTTTTTAGACCAAATTACACTTTTCCCCTGCCCTTATATATGAAAATATAATGATTTACTGTTGCAGAAAAAAAATAAGATGCTGGAGTCTTGCTGTGTTGGAGGTAGGACAAGGGTAGTTTTAATCCCAGTGGGAGCACAAAATAGTTGTCTACAGTTTGGCTCTCCTTTTTAACAAATAAACAACATCTTGGGTTTTTTTAAGGAAATTTGGAATTACAAAGTGTGTCTGTCAGTGTCCTCATGGCAGTCACTTGCCTGTGTTGAGCATGTGAATGACCAGGGGGGATTTGGTTTGTGCTTAATGCTTGGTGGTGTGTGTGTGGCTCCAGCCTGTGCTGCTGGGGTTGCTGCCCACAGAAATTCCCTGTGGACTCCTAGGATAATGCAGGTGAGGAATAAATCCAGGGAACTGAACGTGTTTCGCTCCTGTTCTGTGTGGCTGCCACCAGAAAAGGCGTTTTTTCCCCCCTCTGCTCTCCATTCACACAGGAGAGGGCAAATCTCAAAATCTCATCCCAGGGACAGAGGGAACGTGGCTGATGGATGGCAGAGCTCCAGGCTGGGCGGCTCAGCAGGAATCTGGAGGGGGAAGGAGTTGGAGTTGGTTGGAAAGATGCTTGGTAATTTTATTCCTTGTCATTTCAGACACGGCTCTGTGATAGTCCTTATGATCTTTAGCCATGCATTAATGTCAGTGCTGCTGAGCTTCACACCACTGCTCTTCCACCATTATAGTGCAAGGTTTCTGTGCATTCCAATTGGAAATAAATTTCTTTATTACACATCCTTTGACCTTGGCATGTTTGTAACCCTGGCGATTGTTAGAGGGGAAAAAGGAGGACTTCTGGGAATAATTGCCTTGTTTGTTCTTTATCTCTGAAGCATTGATACCTGCAGTTCTGGGCTGAGATAATTAAATCTTAGAATCACAACCGCACCGAGAGAATCTTTCTGTTTCTGCAGGCAACGTTTTATTTTTTCTGTAGGTACAAAAGTGCAGTTTCCCTTTGCAAAGCCTCCACGGTGACTTTTGGAAACGGGTCATGCTGGATGTCCAGCTGGAGCTGCTTTGCTCTGAGGCTGGAGTTCTGTGAAATAGATGTCACCTTAAAAATAATCCCAGGGAAACATGTGCGGGAAGGGGAGTGGGGAATCAGGTGGTGCTTCTTGGTATCCATAGCGAAAACAATTTTAGAAACCACTCCTCTCATAAATACTGCATTTTTGGGATAGCTCTTCTTGTATTCTCTATTGCCAAGTGCATTGGCATGAAAGCAGCTTTCCTCAAAAATTAATCCGTGCCTGCTGTCTTTTCCCGATGGGGTGACAAGCGCTGTTGTAAGCGGAGCTGGTGAAGCTCCATGCAAAAAATTTAGGGCAAAAATTTATTAAGGACTCGAAATGTTCAGATATTTTGAAGGAAAAAAAAAACAAAAAACAAACCAAAAAACCAATCCAAATCAAGCAAAGTGACCTCTTCCCATGGCAGCTTGAGCTGTGCCAGGTGTGAGTGGAGCTTCCCATTCCTGCTGCTGCATCCCGGATCCCTCTGGCTGCAGAGCATCCCAGCACAGCTCAGATTCAGCTTGGGCTCCAC
This sequence comes from Erpornis zantholeuca, assembly GCA_013400515.1. Classification (NCBI taxonomy): domain Eukaryota; kingdom Metazoa; phylum Chordata; class Aves; order Passeriformes; family Timaliidae; genus Erpornis; species Erpornis zantholeuca. Next base: position 221,445 of record VZTN01015330.1, on the reverse strand, counting down.
ACTGGAGAGACAGGGAAGGAATTCTTCCCTGTGAGTAGAGGAGGCCCTGGCAGAGGTTGCACAGAGAAGCTGCGGCCACTCCTAGATCCCTGGAAGTGTCCAAGACCAGGATGGACAGGGCTTGGAGCACCCTGGGACAGTGGAAGGTGTCCCACCCATGGCAAGGGGTAGAACAGGATGATCTTTAAGGTCCCTTCCATCCCACCCCACTCTGGGATTCTCTTTGGTGGCTTTGCTGAGTAGGAGAATGGAGCTGCTCGCTGGACTCACCTTCTTCCTCCATGAACTTGCACAAAGGTCTTTTATTTCTTCCTTCTGAACATCACCCCACTGTCAGAGTAGGTTTGTACAGGAGCCCGTAAAATATGATTATTTTTTTTTAAAGCATTTTCTCTCCTCTCTCTTTTCCCTAAGGACACAGTAGGATATTCTTCCAGTGTAATCAAAGTCATTTCAACACCTTGTTTTCTAGCACCTACAATTTATACAGAGAAACTTGGTTGTTCCGTGCAGAGTAGCTAGAAAAAAATAAAACAAAGGCACAGAGAGTCTTGTTAGCAGCTGGGGCAGACTTGTTGTGCTTGTCAGGATGTTGGCTGCATTCACATGGAGGCATGAGCCTGTCTTGGGGGAGAAGCAGCCTCGGGAGACAAGGGCTTGCTGTGGGGTGTGGGGTGTCACCCCCTGCCTGGGTGTGAGAGCAGGTACCTCACACAGGGGCTCAGGGAGAGCAGCATCCAGGGCTGCCTTGCTGCCCTGTGTGTCCCCAGGAACCCCCTGCAAAATCCTTCCTCACTCAGGTTTTGTAGGATCCTAAAATGGCACTGGAAAGTGGCATCGATGTCGCCTGCAAGGGAGGCTGTTCCAGCTGGGCCGTGCCTCAGGGTGACCTGTGTGACTGCACATCCTTCTTGGAGGTGAAGCTTGAGGCAGGGGAGTGTCCAGGGAGGCTGTGGGACCTCCTGAAATACAGCTGGACATGGCTGGGGAGGTCTTGTGGTGAAAGAGATGGCACCTGTGGGACTGTACTGATGGTGGAATAGCCCCAGAGTGGCCCAGTTTGTGAGCTGGACATGGGCAAACGTGGGAATAACTGGGTTCTCATCACCCTTGAGCTTCATTCTGGGTGCAGCACAGGAGGAAATTAGAGCCTTTGTAATTTGTGATATGCATGTGGTGACAGAAAGTGTGGTGGGGCAGAATCCTTGCAGAAAAGAGGGAGCAGGATAGGTGTGTTTGCTTTCCTGCTGAAATCTGTCTGCTGCAGACCCCTCTGGAGGTCTGAAGGTGCTGGCTGAAGTTTCTTCTGAATTAGCCCAGCTGAAAGAACCCTCCTGAACGTTAGGGCTGGGGGAAAGTCAGAGAACTTTCCCTGCAAATGGCATCACTTATCACTTACCTGTGCTGTGTGCAGGCTGATGCAGTTTAGCCAGGCTCATCTATCCCACACAACCCCTGAGGATCAGCAGAGTGGCCTCTTCAGTGTGATCATCTCAGGTGGTGTCGCCTCCCTAGCAAAGGTAATACAGATCTGATCACATCTCAGCATTAAATTCACATTAGCTGAAGAATGAAGGGTTCAGGAATATGCCCTCCAAAGGCTCCCTGGGTTTTCCTGACAAACCACAGCACTTGGCTCTTGCTGGCCTTGTCTTTAGGTTGGGTGATGCTTTATTAGAATAGCCATGTGTCCATTTGATTGTTAGCCCACAGTATCAGCATACAGCTGCCAAAATCCTTTTCAGGACCTTCTTCCCAGTTGTGCTGGTCTCTGTCCCATGCATCCTGAGTTTCCAGTGACATTCCTTGCAGGCTGGCTTGTGGGGCAGGGATGGTGCAGGGAGCAGCAGGGTGGGGGTGTTCACTTGGCCTTGCTGTGTTGGGATCTAAGTTTTTTCCCTCTGGAAAGCTCTCCCAGCATCACATCCCTGGTGATTGACAGATCTGTGCCTGCATTATTGCAGCGTCTGGGATGCGCCTTCCAGAGGAGAACACTGTTCCCCTGACATGTGAAGGTGTGAAACAAGCTGCTTTGGCTGGGGCTGGCTGTAAATCCTGCCTCAGCAAGCAACAAACATCGACATTTTCACACAGTAAAAGCCTGCCAGCCCTCTTTGTAGTGTTTTGGGGAGGGAAGAATTGATTAAGAAGTTCATTACTTTATTGGGATCTATCACAGGGGCTGCAGACAGTGGGCACAGGACTGTGGCAGTGCTGTGAGACTGGGAGGAATCCTTTAGGTACAGACAATTCCATTAGAAACTGCAAAAGGCCCTGAAATGTATTTGCTGCTGTTCCTCTGCCTGAGTAAATAGGATATCAGGAGCTGGGGATGCTCACTGCCAGGTTTTCAGTGGGAAGCTAGAAGGGAACCATCGAGTTTGCTGAAGGATGTTCAAACCTCCCTTTGTCATGGTAATGAGGCAGTGCCTGGGCAGCACAGGCTGCCAACCTCTGCAGAGGTTCCTCTTGTTCTCCTTCAGAATGTTTGGAGAAAAAGAGAGACCCTGGGCACGGAGTGTGCAGCAGCCCAGGCTGAGGCACATCAATAATCCATAAACACAGCCCCGTGTGGGTACCAGGAGAGAGCCCCTACATGACCTGGCTTGCAGATTTTTCTTCTTTTTACAGTTTAACTTTTTGTTAAAGTTCCTAGGATTGGGAAAAAAAAAAAAAAGGGGGAGGGAATAGGAATCCTGAGGTGTTTGTGGCTCCCTGCACAGCCCAGGGCTCTGGTTCTTGGGTTGAATGGGGAGCTGCTGTCTGCTATCCCCTAGGAAAGGGAGATACATCCCCTGTGCTCAGTGCTCTTGACTGCAGAAACACATGCCAAGGACAGCCTGGCAGCTCCATGTGCCAGTGGGAAGGTATTGCCTGGATGAGACTTGCTGCTGGAGCAGAGAGCAGAGGATGACACCAGGCTTTTTGGCGTGGGGCTTCCTATCAAACTGGGTGGTTTGGTTTGGTTTTTTCCCTGCTTGCTGCTCCAAAAGGTTCTTTTTAAAGCAAATTCCATGGTTTAGTCCTTCAGATAGCAACCTGCTGGATGGGGCCCAGCTGCCAAGTGTCAGTCTGACTTTGATGACAGGAGTCATTAAACAATGCTGTAGGCTTGCATCTGGCTTAATGCAGTTTTTTAATCATTTCCTTCCAATAGAAGGTTGATTTCAGTCACTTGGTACACTGTGAGGTGAGCAGAGGAGGAGGAATGTGGTGCTATTGAACATGTCCTCATACAAAGGCTTAATGTGACCTGGCAGCATTTCCTTGGGCAAAGTCTGATGGACTTGGAGACAGTGTTTGCTTGGGAAAGGTTTGTGGCACTGGCAGGGGGAGTGTAAGAGCAGTTTAGGTTATTTAAAGCAGGTCTAACACTTTTTTTTTTCCCACCCATTTTGTCCATCTTTGCAGTTTTTGTTGCCATTAGAGACCTGCTGCAGTTTTGGGAGTTCAGGGGAGGATTGGATTGAGTCCTTTAGCTGTGGTTGGGGTTGGGGGAGCAGTGCATTTATTTGTGTTACTAAATTGGTCCAGATCTTAGGTAAGGTAATTATGTGTCAGTCCACAGCTAGATTATATCAGTCCCTAAGATAAGAGAGGAAGCAGATGTCAGAGATCACCATGGAAGTTCCAGGCCTCTCCTGGCTGCTGTACATTTATTAAGGATTTGTCCAGCCTGGTTCCCTTGCAAACCTTTACCACATCCCTCGACACTAACTGTGCATCCTAACAGGGCAACAAGATTTTCATCTGAAGTTTTCTTTTTTTATTAATTTGATTCCATTTTTCCTGCTAAAAAGCCTCCCATGCTGGCTTTTCTGCTTGATGTTTACAGCTTTCAAGCACATATTGATACACGTCTGGTCCAGCTAAGCTGTGCTCTTGCTCAGAGCTGGACATATTCAAATCTTTTGATCTTCCCAGAGAAAATTTTTCCCTTCAAACCCTTAAACATTTTTGTTGTTTTCTTTGTACTCTGTTCGATTTGTCAATGTCTCCTCTGGTAATGAGGTGTCCAGAAGTGAATACATTATTCCATTTATGGACTAATTACATCTGTGGCGAGAGGAGATGGGAACATCCTGCTATGTGAGACGTGTGTGTTCTGTCTCTGAAACCAAACTGGCCTTTTAGCTGCCACATCCTTCTGCAATTTCATCTTGAGCAGCTTGGCCTCTGCCTTTCCAGCTCCTTCTTTGGGTGGGTGCATCCCCAGCAGCTCCACCTGCGAGCGTGGCTGTGGTTTGCTCATAGATCACCTCAGTTTCCAGTTGGATTTTTTTTTACAAAAAGAAAAATCTCTCTGCCATTTTTGAGATCTCCTTTCAGATCTGGCAGGTTTGGGAGGGCCTCCTGAAGAAGACAGGGAAATTTCTTGTTTGAGTGCTGTTCACGAGGTGGTCCTGAGTGAAGTGAGGCACCTTCCCAAATTTGTGATGTCCCAGGCACTCAAAGCAAGGCTTCCCTTGTTTGTATTTATTTCCCCTGTCAAATCCTGCCATAGATTTTACTACATAGTAGGGTGAAACTTAATAAACTGTATTCTTTTCTCTCCCACATCCTAAACAAAGCTGTTAAAATGAAATCTAACACAGATCCATGTGATTCCTTGGCTGTTTTCTCCAACTCCTTTGTTTCCAGTTGGCCTTGCAGGTGCTAAATCCTAATCCCTTCTAAGTTGGATAGAATTGAGGCTGCTCGGATTTTTGCTTTTAATTTCAGGATTGACTCTGGAAAATGCTCCTGTAATCCACGTGGCATTTCCATTCTTCTTTTCCTTGAATAAATAGTTTGTGCTAACTGATGAGGTGCTCTCTGCAAGACTCTACTTGCAGCTTGCTGAGCTGCTCTCAGATCCTGGTTTTTTGTTTGTTTTTTTTAATGTTCTCCCCATTCTTTTGCTAGGAATAGAACTTAATTGCACCCATCCATTGAAGTAATTTCCAGAAGTAGGTATTAGCCTTATGTTTTGAAGGAATTTGTTAGATTCCCCTTTTAAGAAATAATTCTTTACAAATAACAACACCTGATTTCCTTGGTTCATTGCACAGATTGAGTGATTTGGCACATGTCTGCATTTTCCAGATACTCCCTTTTCCCCTCCTTCGGTGGAAGCTATTTTTGTAAACTCACCATCACTCTGATAGCACAGGCATCTTTCCTTAATTTACTTTTGAAGACAAATTTAATAAAGGAATTCCCCTTCTTGGCCAAATTGGAATCATTCCTTTTTATCTTTTATTAATTCCCCTACTTCTTCTTAACCAGTTTTTCGTGTGGATGTTTATAAATAAGTCCTCCCTCATCCCTTAATCCTTTTGTCCAGCGTTAACTCGGACTGTATTTTATTGTTCCCATTTAATTGGCTCTGCAGGAATTAAATGTCCACGTGGCACTTGCTTGTTCTCATCCTTGTACAAAATTAGATTTTTCTTAGTACTCAGCTCTTAAGAAAGCAGCAAATGCTTAAATGCTGTGGGCTTGGGGAGGGTCTCTGCTTGTAGGGTTTTGGGGTTAGTTTTGGGGTTTTTTTTTGGTTTGGTTTTATTTTACCAATGTTATATTAATCATGGTGTTCCAAAGTTGCCAAATGGCCTTTTTTCAGCACGGGGGGAATTTGTGGTCTCCTTTTCATTGTCCTTGCTGGATGCTGGTGGTGCCTCAGCTGGAAGGACTTACAGAAGTGGAGCTGGAGTTTCCTCCATGGCCATGCAAAGGAAGCAAAGAGCCTGATTTACCTGAGCTGACATCATCCCTGGCCACTGGTCCCAAAGTTCACTAAGCCTGTAATGAAAAGTTAGGATCTACTTGAACTCTCCAACAGCTGTAATGCCAAATTATACCCTGGATTAAATCAACCTAACTTGGAACTGCTCTCAGTCACTTCAAATCCTCTGCAATGGGTTGGGCTGGGATTTTTTTTTTTTCCCTTCTCATTATTTTTCAATCTACATTTGGATTTGCAGCCAAAGGCTACAGCCTCTTGCAGTTGATTTTTTCAGTGCTGATAACTCAACACAATAATTTAGTCAACCTGATCTTCCCTGTTGAATTTCAGCTTATTGGCATTATAATTAATTTTGACATGTAACACCACCCCTCCAACTTTCACTCCAAAATCTATTAATGCGTAATGATGAAAAGTATGTGCTGTGCATAATATTGTTTGGGAGTTATGGATCTCACATCCTTGTTCTTTGGGAGTGGAAGAGCATTAATGCATTAATTCCTGCTGGCTGCAGCTTGCTGATGACTGGAGATGTGCTGGAGTTTCTTAGCTTGTGGTGACAACTTCCCTCAGTCTAAAGCAGGAAGGTTAGAGGTGAATTTTATCAAGAAACTTCATAGAATCCTGGAATGGTTTGGGTTGGGAGGGACCTTAAAGCTCATCCAGTTTCACCAGGGAGTGGGCCTTGGACACTTCCAGGGATCCAGGGGCAGCCACAGCTTCTCTGGGCGACCTCTGAGCCAACGTTTATCACTTCAGAGTCTTTCTGCTGCACTCTCCAATGTGCTAACCAATTATAAAACACTGGACTGCATAACATCACACCCAGCCCCGTGGTATTTATGGCACTGCAGCTTCTGCTGCTCAGCTTTCATCAATTTACAAAACCCAGTGATGGCCATCGGTCCCAAAAAACCTGAACCCTTCCAAAAAACCACCTCTGCTCTGTTCTTCCAGAGGCCATGAGTGATTACATCAGCAGTGTGTGGTTAGATTTCATCTTCCTGCTGCACTTAGTGAGACTCGGGAGCGAATGCCCAGGAGGAATTAAGCTCTGAAGACGCTGGCAGAGGAAATTCGCTGAAAGCAATTAGCAGGAATCTAACAAAGTGGATGAAAATCAAATCTCAGCGAGCGCCGAATTTCCAACCCCAGCACTCCAGGGTCCTGCTGTGGGTGGTGTTGGCAGGAGCAAAAGAAATGTGGTGTTGGGGAAGGAGGAGCTGCACTGCTGGCAGCTCACGGGGGTTTATCCTCTGTCCTGCGTGTTGGGAGTGGGCAGGGAGAGCTGGAGAGGGACTTGGGATGAGGGATGGAGGGACAGGACACAGGGAATGGCTTCCCAGTGCCAGAGGGCAGGGATGGATGGGATATTGGGAAGGAATTGTTCCCTGGGAGGGTGGGCAGGCCCTGGCACAGGGTGCCCAGAGCAGCTGTGGCTGCCCCTGGATCCCTGGCAGTGCCCAAGGCCAGGTTGGAGGGGGTTGGAGCAACCTGGGATAATGGGAGGTGTCCCTGCCCATAGCAGGGGGTTGGAACTAGGTGTTTCTTAAGATCCTTCCCAAACCAAACCATTCTGTAATTTTATGAAGTCCTTCAGTCTTGGAACACAATGAAAACTCTGGGAAATTCACATTTTCATGGCCAAGAGTCTTTTGATTTGCTCTATTTTTTTATGTTACCATCATGCCACTATGTTTGAAGGACGTGCCAATTCCTGTCTGTCCTTGGGTTTGAGTTTTGGGGTGTTTTTGCCTTTCCCCTCTCCTTTATTAAAGGGGAATTGGCAGATTGTCCTGCCAGGGGAACAAACCCAAACAGCTGGCATGGTTTGAGATCAGGAGAGGAGAAAACAGGAGCAGAGGAGTGCTTGGAGAGACAGGGAGCAAACATTTAGGGGCAAACCGGTTTCACTTTATTCTGCAGACCAAATGGAAGCATTAGCAGAAGGGGCATGACTGATCTGCTGAGGGCTGGGGTGATGGGCTCAGTGCTTTTCAGAATAAGCATTTCGAGCGTGCCCTGTCCCTGGTGTGCACTGAAGAGCCACTCCAGCCCCGGAGGGCTCTGGGAGATGCTGAGGTGGAGGAGATTCTCATTATTTCTTCTAACAGCAATATATTATAACCCCATTGTTGTCAGCAGTGCTGCACTGGAACACTCGTTGAAAGGAAATCAAGATTGAAAAGGACCAAGATGAGGCAGAAATGCTTCGGCTGAGTTCGGTTTGGGGGGCGTGAGTGAGGAGGATGGGGAGCTGCAGATGGGCACTGTGCTCCCTCTGCAAACCCAGAGATGCCTTGGCAAGGGATGGCTGAGAAGCAAAAGCTGCTCCAGAGCAGGAGCTGGCTCGGGTAGGTCCTGTGCCACCCCTTTTGGGGTGGATGGGAGGCTCAGGGCTGCAGGAGTCAGTGGGGTTTAGGTCACTGGTGGTTACAGGACTCAGCTGAGATGGGGGAGAGAGGAGTGGGGGTCTCTGCTGGTGGGGATTGTTCTGAGGTAGGATTGTGTCCCCACCCCACTGGGCCCACCCAGCTTGAGTGATGGGTAGAATATTTCAATCTGTGACAGTTCTGAAGGAGATGGAGACCCTTGGATGGTTGCAGAGCTCCTGCTTCCCAAGTATCAGTGGGGAGCTGGGCACCAGGCAGCCCCCAAACTGTGTAGTGGCACCAAGATTGTTAGAAACAACTGGGAGGAGGAAGAGGAGGAGGAGGGAGTTGTGGAGGTGAGGGGATGTCTTTGCACATCCTTGGAGCTTGGGCAGCTGTGGTTCATGGTCATCCTCCTCTGCTGTGCCCAGGGATGGGCTGGGGGCTGCTCTGGGCCCCTGGTCCAGCTGCAGGATCCCTGGGGAGTGACCACAGCCTCCATTCCCAGTCCCCCTGCGCTGCCAGGTGTGAGGAGGTGGAGAAATCAGGAGTGAGGTGAGTCTGGGAAGAAGGGAGGGGTGGGGGGAAGATGCTTTGCAGTTCTTTCTTCTGATTTGATCAGTAATGTAACAAAATAAATGTATTTCCCCAAGTTTTGGCCATGGCAGTAATTGCTGAGTGATCTCTCCCTGTTCTTAGCTCAGCCCTTGGGCCCTTTGTTGTATTTTCTCTCCCATGCCCTGGGAGAAGGACAGGGATGGAGTGGCTGAGTGGCCACCTGGGATCCAGCCAAGGTCAGCCCATCCTAGCATGCCCCAGTGCTCCTTCCTCTCCGTACAAACTTCGGAGACAAGAAATGAAAATTCCTTTTGGAAATGGTTTTCCAAACCTCCTGGCAGACACCAGGACTCAGCCTGGCTGGGAGCTGCTGCTGCTGCTCCAAAAATGAGCAGCCTTTCTCCAAAAATTCCCAAATTATGAGTATTGTGAGTTTAGTGTAAAGGTGTCAGGTATCTCTGAAGAGAAATTAAGAGAATGTCAAAGGTAAAAACTAAACAAAAGGGCAGACACAAAAAGGCTGTAAATGAGGTGGAAATTGCAGGCAAATAGACAATAGAAGAAAGTTTAAGTAGCAATTTGTACTCCTTTGCACAAGGAAATGCACTTCATTTTTAATAAAAAAATAAAATCTGGGAGGATGCTGCACTTCTAAATACAGAGCTAAATATACCCCGGAAAAAGCGAAACTGGTTTTTGTGCAGCCTCTCCAAATGCATGCACAGCAAAACAAAAGTGAGGAGTTGATTGACAGAGTTAATCTGTCCTTAATAAATGTTTTATTTAAATATTCATTTTCCTCATTTGCATTAATTCCTTGCTCCAGGCCGGCTCTCAGTGCAGTACCTTTTCCTGGTTCCTCATCCGTGAGGATCTCCAGCTGTCCTGGCTCTGTGGCAGCTCCCAGGACTGAGCCTTCCCATGGGCATGGAAGTTGGGAAAGATCATTTTCTCCATGAAATAGGAGCCCACCATTTTTTCTCTCACTTCATGTGAGATAAAAGCAGCAAAAGGGAACAAAAAACCTTGCGAGGTGAGAGCTGCTGCTGTGTGCTGAAGGTTCTTGGTGATGGTGGTGGTAGAGCGGAAGAGAGATGGATCTTCACGGTTTTTCAGGGGAAAAAAGACTTTTCTTTTTTAATTCTTCTGGCTGTACTGGTGTGATCTCTCCCAGTTAGGGAATTCTGGAGTTGGGCTGGAAGTCCTGGCTGGAGCTGAGGCAGTTTGTGTGTCCCCTGGGATGAGCTGATGTCTCGCTGTGACCGGTGCTCGAAGCACCAGGAGTTAACTCAGCGCCCACAGAAATCCATGGAAATCCATAATCCTCCAAGTGGGGCTAAGGTGGTTGTTTTCCATGCAAAGAACTGCTGGATTAGATGAAATGCCCATCAAAACTGCAGCTGCCAGGGATTTGGAGGGTGTTGCTAATTAAGGGATGTTTGTATTTGGTTCACATGTCAGTGGGAGAAGGAGGAACCATTTCTTCCTTGTTTTTCCCCTTCCCTAATCCCCATCTGAGCCACACCAGGACAGGTCCTATGCTCCTGGAGATGGCTCTGGTGGCACGTCCTGGCCTGCAGGCAGAGCTGCTGTGCTTGAGATGCCTGTCCCTGGGGCTGCTGTGGGGCTGGGATGTGCTCCTATCTCAGGGGGAAGGGAGATGGCTCCAGGTGGATTAGAAGGATGCAAAGTCAGCAGTGCCTGCTGTGGTGAGGGCAGAAGAAAAGGGGATGAGTGAAGAGCTTCACCCACTTTGTCTCAAACATCTCAGAGTCGTTTTCTGGGGTCTGGCCTTGGCCAAGGCTTTCCCAGTTTCTGCATCCCCAGGCAGGAGTGGGTCTGACTCCTCCCCACCACCCCCACGTGCGCCATTCTCTGTACAGAATTTCTTTAATCTCACTCTTCTCAATGGGGAATTTGTGACTTCCTCCTCCTCATTGCTCCCAGCTCTAAAACATCCACTGGGATAATGTCTGTGACACGAGGGCTTCCTCCACGCCTCCTGCTTCCGTGCCTCCAAATCCCCCTAAATGTGTCCCTGGGACAAGCCCTTATCTTTGCACGGGGATTTTGTGGAATAGATTTGGTGGAGCTGGGGAACTGAGGATAAACACAAAATATTTCTGCGTAGTAGCACGGAGATCTTGATTTAGGTGAGAAATAAGTAGCATAAACAAGGTTAAGTGTTGAATTGAAAAGAAAGCCAGGGAAAATGTCAATACCTTCTCTCTAAAAGAAAACTAAATTAAAACACCCCATCAAACCCAACCTTATCTCTGTAAGTACCTGAGCTGGAATATCCACAATTTCTCCCGTGCCTGTGCAGAGCTTTGGGTGCTCTTTAAAGCTCAGATTGCTTGTTTATATGTGAATTAGTGATAGGATTTCTGTACTGCTTGTAAGAAATGAGGCAGAATTTGTTTCAAAGATCTAATGAGTGCTGGGCTGTCTGCAGCCAGCAGAACATCTCTGTCCTGCCTGGAATCAGGCTCTGTCAAGTGTGGCTGTGTTTGCTTCAAGAGATGCTGTCACCATCAAAGATACTCACTATAAATGGTTCTGAATGTGTGGATTTTTTGCTTTACAGCTATTTCTGCATATCCAGGATATTAAAGGGAATGTGTTTTCCTTGAAAGGAGGTAGTTTGTGTGTTGGAGTTCTTAGAACGTGTGTTTTATGCATTTATTTTATCTCAATTTATCTTACTTTGCCCATTTGTGTTTGTTTACGGGTTCCTTTCTTTGTAAATCAGGTTTAGTGCTGAAAGCCATTTATAGAACTGGAATAAAGCAAAGCTGACTCCTGAATGATGATAAATACTTGGAGGACAAAAGATCTCGTGTGGGTTTAGCCACGAGTGCCCCACACTGAGCAGGACAGCTGGATGATGCTACCTGAGAAGCTGTGGCTAACCCAGATGCTGCCTGCTCTTCTTCTCCAGATGGAAATCATCTGGAGAACATCTGGAGATGTTGATGATGATCATGATCACGGAACAACCTGATCTAGCTCAAGGTGTCCCTGCCCCATGGCAGGGGTGTTGGAACTACATGATCTTTATGGTCCCTTCCAACCCAAACCATTCTGGGATTCAAAAATCCCTTCTCAGAGATGTGGAGAGCAGATGCACTCAATAAAAAGCAGCTTATTAAGCTGTGGGTTTGTTTGGTTCATCACTTTCTGTGTGTGAGCAGAGGCTCAGGGCTGCGACTGTCGTTTTCAGAATTCAGCAGGTTCCTTTCTGCTGCCGTGGAATGAGTCAGTACAGTTCCTGCTTTGATTTACAAAATTGGATTTTAATCTCTTTGAAACCATTATGCTAAATCAATTTTTAACATAGCAGAGCAAGGAGGTACAAAGCCTCCCTTGTTCTCCAGTTGTGAACTCTTTGGATGAGCGAGCACTGTATAAACAAGACTTAAACAGCATCAAGGGGGAAGGGCTTTGCCAGGAAAGAATCATGGAATGGTTTGGGTCAGAGAGGACCTTAAAGCTCATCCTATTCCACCCCCTGCTATGGGCAAGGACACCTTTCACTGTCTCACATTGCTCCTAGCCCTGTCCTTGAAGCCTTCCAGGGATGGGGCAGCCACGGCTTCTCTGGACAAACCTGTGCCAGGGCCTCCCTGCCCTCACAGGGAAGAGTTTCTATCTAATATTTAACCTAAATTTTTCCTCTTTCAATTTGAACCCATTACTCTTTGTCCAGTCACTCCAGTTCCTGACGTGGAGTCCTTTCTGCTGCTGTGGAATGAGTCAGTACAGTTCCTGCTTTGATTTACAAATCAGATTTTAATCTCTTGCCAGCTCTCCTTTAGGTACTGGGAGGGTCTGTGAGGTTTCCCTGGAGCCTTCTCCAGGCTGGACAGCCCCAGCTTTACAGCCTGTTTCTGTATGGGAAATGTCTGCTTGTGGCTCCAGCAGGGTTTGAGATCCCTCCATCCTGGTATTTGGGTTTTTGGGTCTCCCCCCCACCCCAACCCAGCTCCAGAGCTGTCAAGGCATCAGATGAATCACCCCTGTGATGTTTTGGATTTCTGGCAACAGCACTGTTGGGCAATCATCCAAATCCAGCAAGGCTCTGATAGTAATGAATGGGAAGCTCACGTGGCTCCACATGGAAAGCAGGGCAGGAAAAGTTTTGAGATGACTCTGTGTGGAGACAGAGAGGCCTCCATTTGCCCTTTTTCCTCCTCTTCCTTTCCCAAATCCATGCTGTCCCACTGTCTTGCTGTAGGCTGGGGAGGGGACAAACTCCTTGCAAAATACTGCATGTGAATTCCAGACAGTATTTCAGGCTGCTCAAATCCTCACAAAATTCCAGGCTTTTCAGACCCATCCTTCTTGCCTGGTGCCTGTTTGGAGGAGCCAAGTGCATGATCTGTTTGTGATCCTCACCCAGGAGCTTCTGCCCCAAACTCTTCAGGGAAGAAAATCTGACAAAAAACATTTATAAGCTTTATGACTGTTAATTAAAACTTGGAGAATGAGACCTTCCAGAAAAGTTCAGTGGCACTTCTAAAGAGCCACATCACTGAGCCCTGACCCCGTTGTTGTTTTTGACTTCTCTTCTGAAAAAAAACCAAAAAAAACACGAAGATTTGGTCTGTTTTACTCCTCAAGTGAAAAAAAGGGCACTTGGCATGTTATACTTGACCAAATTTTAGTTTGTAAAACCAAAAATAAGCATTAAAACTAACTGCAGAATAACTTAGAGGTAGGGAGGAAGACGAAGAGCAGGGAAATTTCAATCTTCCTAAAAATCTCTTTTAGGATAAAAAGAAAAAAGGTCTCTTGCAAGATTTGGGCAATTTGCTACACAATAAGTCTCACTGCCTAAGAGTTGAGGATGTTCTTGAAACAATAATCCAGAGCTGGGGGGGCTTGGCTGGAGAAAAGGAGGCTCAGGGAGGACAGGAAGAGGCAGCCAGGAGGGATCAGGTTCTGCTCCCAAGAACAGGGACAGGAGGAAAGGAAGCAGCCCCAGGTTCTGCCAGGAGAAGTTTAGGTTGGATATTAGGAAAAATTTCTTGGTGGAAAGGTTTGTCCAGCCCTGGCACAGCTGCTCAGGGCAGTGGTGGGGTTTAAATCCCTGGAGGGTTTAAAAGCCCTGTGGATGTGGCACTTGGGGACATGGGGCAGAGGTGGCCTTGGCACTGCTGGGGGGGAATGGTTGGACTGGATAGTCCCTGTGGGATTTTCCAACCTAAATGATTCTGTGATTCCTTGATTATAAGAGCCCCAGGGTCAGAGCTGTGCTCATCCTGCCTGTGCTGTCACACGGTGTTGGGTATTTCTGGTGTGCTCTTTATTTCCAGTCCCTGGGCTGTTCCTGCCTCTGCAGACCCAATTCCTTTGGAACAGCCCCAAAACTGAGCTCCTGGGGGCTTTTGCTTTGTTGAAAAGACATTGCTCTAGTCCCCATTTTTGGCCAAAATGGCAACTTGCACTTCTTTTTAATCCCCTTCTAACTTGAGAGGGAGCACCTGAGTTTGCTGATAATCTGTGATTATTCCATGCTAATCTTGCCATTGTAGAGGATGGCTCTGCTTGACACTTACCAGATGAGTTAATCATTTTCCTTTATATCATCTGCCCTCCAGGCCAGACTTCCCAACAGCTTTTGGTCCATCTTTGTTACCTTCCCTGTTCAACATGGATTAGTTCTCTGTGCTCTCCTTGCCTGTCATAGGGAAGACTGTTCAGCATCTCCAAAAATCAGCATTTTCTTTTCCTTGGGTGGCAGTTTTACCTGATAAATCACCACTGCCTGGTTATTTTGCAGGTTGATGTGGGATGTGGGGTGCCCTTTGGAGTAGGCAGCCCAAGCTAAATCCCAGGATAAGGCTTGGCACAAAAGCTCAGAGTTACAGGCAAACAGGAGAAAATCACTGGAACCTCACAGTGTTGCCAGTGCTGGAATATAAAAAAAATTATTTCAAAATGCTGCATTGAACTACTTAGTTCTGAGCCAGGATCCCAAAATAACCACCTTTCAGTTGGTAAAATAAATTATCAAAGTCTTTCAGATCCAAATGTAATGCTTGGGCAAATTAATCCATTGTTGTATTGTTATAGTGCTCTAATCATATTTTTATATATCCCAGGAGTTGGAACTAAGAAGCATTTTGCTGTCAGTGCAAACACAATAATAAGAATAGTCTTAACAAAGTGACGTGCACTTAGTTGACTTTCTGAAATACATTTCAGCGGAAATTACAGATGCTTTTTTACTTTTCATTATCATTAAGGTCCAAATAACTTCCTTGTATTGAAACCCAGGCTTACTTTATCTGCTTTAATAATTATATTGAGGCTCATTATGGACACCTTGTTTGTAATTCTGGCTTTTCTTATTGAATTCTGAATGTGTTATTACAAAAGTATGTACTTTAACAGATGGAGTATATTATGGCAACGTTTAGTTCCAGTTGATCTTTTCTAAAGAGCATGCTGAATGATCTTGGGCTAAGTACAACCAAGACAACATCTAGCTGGTTTTTTTTTTTTAGTTTTTTTTTTTCTCTAATAGCATTTTTCAGGCTGCTTGGGGGAAAGCAGAAACCAAGAAATGCCACTGGAATGAGCAGGGCAGCTGGAAGAGGTGGGATGATGAAGATCTGGTGATGAGGAAGAGGTGTGGAAGCTGCATCAAAGGCAGGGGAGAGTTCTCCAAGAAAATATCATAGTTGGTGTCAAGGTTGTCTCATTTGCCAGTGGGATATTGCTTTAATGGTGTTCTTTTTTTCCTCTCCAGTTTACATAATGAGATCAAGCTAATTAAACCATGTCTAGCTCTGGGAAAAAGATCAAAATGTGAGCTTTTTTCCTTGCACTTTATTAAAACCTTCACCCTGTAATGGAAGATTATAGGAAGTACTTTGCTACCAGTGCATCTTGCTCATCCCTGAAAAATGCAGCCCCTCTTTTTTACCCATAGTGCCTTGGTTTCAGTTGTTTTTTCTCCAAGTTGTTCATATTTTGGGCACTCTCAGAAGGTGCACAATTGATGTGGTTGGGTAGATTAGGTAAAGGAGCAGTAATAAGTAGATGCATAATAAGTGAGGTGTTTTTTGCAAAAGCCAACGACACTAAAACCTTCTGAAAAGTGTCTTTTTCTATAGAGTCGTGGAGGAGTCACTCAGCCCAGTTTATTCAGGGCATTCCTTGTCCCACACAGCTGACTGACCATTGCTGAGGGGACACTCAGGGCTCTCCCTGGACCTAAGAATGGTTTTCTTTACAGCCTCCTTACATTTGAATGTATTCTTTCCCATCCCAATATTCCATTCTTTAAAAAAAAAAAAAAAAAGAAAAAGAGATGGAGGGGAATGAAATGAAAAGATGGTGATTTTTGTTGAGGTTAAATGCAAATAACCTCATTGCACTTGGGGGTGGTGGTGGCTGGTTGCCCTCCCTGCTGTGGCAGCAGCTCTGGGTGTGTTGTTGGATGATGGTGATGGTGGTTGATGTCTCACAGAGCTCCTGGGATTCAGCTCTGGCAGTCCAGCTGCTGGATTTTCCCCTCTCCAGGGTCACAGGTGAGTCCCCCCCAGTGTCAGTCCCCGTGGGTGTGTGTTGGTGGCACTGCTGTCACCTTGCCAGGCCCGGGGCACTGGCAGGTCTGGATTACAGGAGGCTTTCCAGGCTGGTATTAAGGCAAGGAGCTCTTGCCAACATTAATATATGACTGCATTAGATCATCCTAATTATATTTCGAGCTGGAATGGTTTCAGAGGCATTGGGAGGCAGTGAGGGCTCTCCCATGCCTTCTCCCCACTGCAGAGGAGGGTGATGCCTTAAAATGGCTACCTAGAAACAGACACTAGGCAGGAATAAAGGAAAAAAAAAGGTATTTATTTGAAAGGCCTTCAGGTGTACACTCTGGGCTCCAGAGGCTCCTGCCTCAGTGCATCCCAACATGGACAAGGACAGCTCCCGAGTTCTTCCCACTTGGATCTCAGCATCAATTCCCCAAGCAGAAGCCAGGCAAGGATGGAATTTGCCCAAGCTTGCCCCCCTGTCCCCAAGATTGTGGTTTCCAGTTCTTGTTCTGAGTGTGCTTGGAGAGCAAGTTAGAGGTTTTGTTATGTCTATCTTAGCATGAGAGGACAGCACTGAACGAGCTCCAGGGAATTTCAGAGTTACACTGGGCAGGGCAGGGTTGGAAAAATATAAAAGTTAAAACCTAAGGCATCAAGGGAAGGTTCAAGTGTTGCTTTCTCTTCCATGGGGGAGGCACAGCTGAGGTGGGGCTGGAAGTTTCTCCTTACTGGGCTGAAGTGCAGAGTGCCTTCGAGGTCCTGCTCGAATCACTGCCAGTTCCCAGTTTTTCCAAGGAACTCTCACTTGGAGCCTCGATGGAGACTTGGAGGGAAAGGAGGGGAAAAAGAAGGGAAGCTTTTGTTCAAGGCAGGTTGCACTGTCAGGGTGGCAGTGACACTGATCTCTGCCATCTCTGTGCTCTTCCTCACCCTGGCAGAGCCCTCCTGGAGCCTGGCAGGGACTGGGATGTGCAGGGGGACTGGGATGTGTGTCCTGTAGGATTTCCCTGTGTCGTTAACGGCGCCGTCTCCTGATGGATAAATTGTCTCCATGTGGGAGCAGAGCTCTGTGGGCTCTGCAAAGGGAAATTTCTCAGCTTTCTGCTCTGGTTGTGGAAGTTTACCATGGCCAGAGCAGAGTGAGAGAGTTGGAGAAGCAAACCTTCTCAGGGCCAGAGGATGGGAAACTGAAGAAAGTTATTGTAAACAATGGGAAATGTTTTGGGAAGTCTCTGTCTCACCAAAGGTGTTTTTACTTTTGTTAACCTAACAAGTTTCTGTGTGATTGACCCATGGTGTGAGAGAGGTGTTCATGCTAGGGCCAATGCCTGTGTCCTGTGTGCCTTGCCTCTAGCCATCTGGGTTATAAAAATGGGGGATTTCTCTTAATAAATGGCTTTTCTCTGAAAAAGTTCATGCTGCATTTTTGTCGCCTTTTGGACTCTACTGCGACATCTGAGCTGGATCCACGGGGGTCAGCCTTGACTGGCTTCAGATGAGGCCCTGCACAATAACCCATGGCGGGTTGGGGTTTGTTGTTGGTTATTTTTTTTTTATTTAATCTGTGCAAGATCTTAAAATATATTAGGGTTAATGAAATGAGTGTGGTTGGGAAGAGCTGCCTGTGACGGACAGATGGCCAAAAGCACTTGGAAGTACAAGTGGGTTTGCACCAGAAGGAGAGCTGGGATCTGGCTGACGAGTGCCACGTGGGCACGGACTGGTGATGCAGGAGGAGGGAGCACCCTGAGCTCCCACCCTGCTGAGGTGCTGCTGATTTGCTCCACCTCGAGGTCCCAATCCTGCTCTTCTCCCGTTGGAATCAATTCCATCCCATCCGTGGAGCTCCCAAGTAAAATTTGTTCTTCTATAGAAAGCAGTCCTTGTCGTAATTAAAGATATATATGTGCTTGCTTTTTCCTGTTCAACTGCAGCAGCCACTGAACACACTTAATGATGTTTTTTGCAGTATTTCGGTGGTGTGAATGTACATGGAAATTACAGCAAAGGCATCATTTTTTTAACAGCTGTGTTTAGTTGAATAACAGATTTAGAAAGTGCAGACTTTAATTAATCTGTGTTTTCTGCTGGGATTTCAGCACCATCTGATTTACTTTTCATGGCTGAAAAGTGTAATTGTAGTTTTTCCCTTTAGCTGTGAGTTTATCCTCCCAAGAAATCAATTTGGTTCTTCTTTTTCTTAGAGCAAACTCAATATCAAACTGATGGTACCTGGGATGCAATACAGGTAATGCCCTGGCTCAGGCTGCTGTGAAGAGCAAATATCTGTCAAATGGTTTGCCTGAAAATGCTGTTTTTCCTCTTCCCTGCCTTGCTGTATATCACAGCAAGCATCCAAATCCCATCCTGTCCTCGGGGCTGGAGGGCAGTCGGGTGACTGGGAGGTGAGGATTGGTGTTGCTGGAGAAACCTCTGAACACAAAGGGTTTTCCTTCTCTTTGTGCAGTTTTTTTTAGTTGGAGTTATGGTGGGGAGACTCTCTCTGTGCTCGCTCCTCATTGTAAAACAAGTCTGTGTGAGGCTGTTACTGTAACTCTGCAGATTTTCCTCAAAATATTCTCTCCCAGGGGTGCTGGGGGATGCCTGGGGACTACAAACAGCGGTGGAGGCAGAGTCAGGGATTGGGGAGCTGTGATGGTAAATTGAATTTCTCATGCGCTGTTGGTCACTTGTTGCTCCATCTCTGTCAGGATGAGTGTGAGTGTTGTGAACATGCAGAGGTTCTGCAGCTCTGCTTTGGGGTTTTTCTTTTAAAATCAGCCTGCTGTGGAAATGTATCCTTGTCCCACTTCTGCTTTTGCACTGGGACAAAGTTCCTTGAGCTGAGATGAGAACTCATACCTGGGTGGTTGGAGTTGCTCAGTTGGGTTGCTCCTCTCGGTGTCTGCTGGCACTGGAGAATCCACAGGGGAATGAGTGTCCTTGTGATCCAAACCCTTGTGTGAACCATCCTTTCCTTCCCTGGGAGGGTGGGCAGGCCGTGGCACAGGGTGCCCAGAGAAGCTGTGGCAGTGCCCAAGGCCAGGCTGGACAGGGCTTGGAGCAGCCTGGGACAGTGGAAGGTGTCCCTGTCTATGGCAGGGGGTGGAACAGGATGATCTTCAAGGGTCCTTCCCATCCAAACCATTCCATGATTCTGTGAAGAAGGAAAGCTGCTTGGAGCCTCTGTGCATAGTGGTGTGCTCCCAGCAGAGCTCATCGTGAGCTGGGTTGGGCAGAAGGAAGTCTTTTACAAAATAAGGGCATTACTTGCATTCTTGGAGAAGTCTGTGTGGTTTTAGTCGCTGTCAGATGTACTTTCCCCCCTGTTTCTATTTTCTGAGGTTGGTGTGGGGTGTGATGAGTTAAGGGCTTTGTGTGCAAAGCCCACAGGGGCAGAAGGGAAGCAGCTCTTTTAGAGTCTGAGTGGAATCTTAGGATGGCTGCTAATCTGAATAAGATTAAAAAAAAAAAAATCTTGATGGGCTTTAAAACTTATTTTAATTAAGGTTTTCCCTTTCATCTCACCAAAGCCCTGAATTAGCTCCTTCATTCTCCCACAAATACACACAGTCCCTGCTGGTATAGGCACTCAAATGCATGGAGAGCTTCAGCTGAAGGGTCAAACCCAGACTGGGAAACACCCTGTGCCCAAAATGAATTAAAGCAGGGTTTGGGTGAAGTTAGAAAAGACCAAACTAACCAGCTGCCTGCCTGATCTGGAGGATGCTGGGATTCTCCAGAGGAATCCTGTGCTTTGCAGCTTTATTGAAGAATGTGGGACTGGGAGAGCTGCTGTTACCACCTTGTGGAGCTGTGGATTTTGATGCAGTGTGGATTTTTTGCTCTGTAGAGACTTGTCCAGACACTTGTGCCTTTTTGTGGTGCTCCACACCCTTGGATGGTTTTGCTCCACACCCTTGGGTGGCTTTGCTGCAGTTATTTTGCTCCATGGGCCTTGCCCCTGGCGGTCTGGGAGATGATACTTGGTGGTAACTGGACACAGCAGGGTCCTGGACCCAGGTCTCCCTGCCTGGAAGACAATGCTGTGAGCTGCTCTGGATGTCTGTGGTTTCCAAGACTTTCCTGGTGTAATTTCTGCTAAAACTGGCCTATTCTCACCCAACACTTTGGCCTCCATGAATCGGTGGACAAATCCAACAGGAATTTCTCGAACAGCTCCGCTCTGCAGCCCTCGTGCTGTGCCAGGTTTTGGCTGGGGCATCACTTGATAAACACTGGTGAGGGGGGCTCTCCCTGGAGAGCCATTTGGGACCACGTGTCCCATGCTCTGTGGGGTGATCGGGGGTGCAGCCGAGCCTCCCTGCTTCCCTTCCCTTCCTGCACGAGCTCCGAGCTCCTCTCCGGAGCGGCTGTTCCGTGGGGTGACCCGCTCGCTGCAGAGTTTGACCCAGGCACGGTGCCAGCCCGAAGGAAGGCTGACAAGTAATCAGGAATCAAAGGAGCCACCTGCACGCCACGGGGAGCCGCTCACCGGGTGGCAGGCGAGCGGTGCCAGCGCTCATCGCCGAGCCTTGTTCTCCAGCCCCGCTTCCCAGGGAGGCGGCGCGGGAGGGAGCTGCTCCCTCCCTGGCTTCTCCGTGCCCTCAGCGGGGATTTTGAGAGGGATGCGAGGTGGGATCGTGGCTGTGTGGATGTGCCAGGACGCTGCTTCGTCAGGGGGAGAACCAAGGGGGAGTGTTGAGAGCGATGAGGTTGGGTTTGGAGCATCTTTGGGGCTGCCGATGCTGCGGCAGGGGAGAGGGGACAGCAGAGCTGAGCCGGTCACCGTGTGAAATTCAGCTGCCTGAACCCACAGGCTGCACCAGCAGCAAATAGCCAGGGAGGAAAATAAGGCCTTTTAAAGAGCATTTTTATCCTCTGCTGGTTGGTAAGAACGGCCCTGGCGGGTGGGAGGCAGGCAGAGGGGTGGTTGTGATGTGCAGATGCCACTGTCACTGCACAGGCGCTCCCAGGGTGTGCTCACCCAGCCTGGAGCTGGCAGCCCCCATTCCCACTTCGGGGGGCAGAGAGGATTTGTTTTGGAGAGGGAGAGCAGTGAGATGTGTGTGTGTGGCCACGTAATTCCTTGGGTTTTGTGTTGAAGGAAAGCACATGAAAGCTGCCCCACGCCTGTCACCCGCAGAAGGATCTAGCCCAATAGATCCAATTTTTGGTCTCGGATTAAGATAGGCCTTGGTGGGATGTCTTTTAAACAGCAAGGGAAATTCACTCCTGCCATTCTTCCAGGGGTGCAGTAGTGGATTCAGAGCAGGCCCTGCCCTTTCCCTGCTGAGCAAGGCGAGGGGAAGCCGGTCTCCAAAGTGCTGCGAAGGGAAACTCGCTCCTGTGAGGCTGGGCCAAAAACGAAGGGTTTTTATAGAGTACAAACGTTACCTACAGCTATTTATACACCCTCCTCAAAGGCTATTTATACCCTTCCCCTGCTTTTGTGCTGCTGGCTGGAGAAAATCCTTACATTAGATGTTTTCGGCAGCGTGGGATGTTCTTCAGCCGTCGCCCGACTGCAGGACCGTCTGTTTCCAACATCATTCCTGGAAGAAGAGGGTGATTCATGGGCTGCAGCCACTGCCACGGCTCTGAAAGCAGGGCTGGCATCGTGGGTGCCAGTCTGATGAAGGGGAGAAGGGGGTAAAATGCCTGATCACAGCAGTGTTAATGAAAGCAGTCAGTTCGTGCAGCCTAAGGGGGTGGCTCGTTGCGTCGAGGGTCAGGAGTAAGTTTTTCCCCCCTTTCCCACACGGTGCAGTCGATCAGGAGCAGTGTGAGGTTATTTTATTGTTTCCAGGAGCGCCGGACCCAGGCTCCCTGCGGGAGGTCGCATGCTTGGCTTGCTGCATCATTGATCCAGCCTGCCAGAGAAATTCTTTATTCCTCTTAAATGTGGACTTGCACTTGGAAAGCGAAAACAATCCTTTAACATTTCTGAGGCTGAAAGCAGAAAAACGAGTGGCTTTTGTCATCAGGGATGCTGTCTTTTTTGATCGCTCTGGGAATCCAAGGGAATGTGCTACCCAACAAAGAGCAATTTTGTTTAAAAAAAAAAAGGGGGGGGAGTGGAAAGGGAAGGGATTGCAGCTTCCTGTGCTCTGGATAATTGGGGCTGTCTCCCTTGCAGCTCCACGGCACTCCGGTGACTGGATTTGGAAGTTGAATGGTTTTGAGGTTTCCCTGACTCACACCATGAAGTTTCCAGTTCAGTCTCTACCTGCCAGCACTGATGTGCTGAGTTTGGCAGCCACCTCTTCTTGCAGTTGTGGATATTTGCTTATGGCAGATAAACAAAAATCTCTTCATTATCTTTGGGAAAATGCCGTGACCTGTTAAAGCATCTTCGCTGTGTCTGAGTTTGGTTTTGTTTTTAGAAATGCTGAAGGAATGGCTTTTTGTGGGAGCTTCTGGGAGTTGAATTTTGCCTCCCTGCAGCTGAGGTTGCCTCTGTCGCTGCCCTTTATTTCCAAGATGTTCTGGTGATCCTGTGTGGATCAGCACCGTGCCTTGTGCCACAGGGCTGTGGTGCAGAGGGAGCTCCTGGGTGGCTCCTGAGCTTTTCCAACGCTGGCAGGGCCAGGACACCACTGAGGCCACTTTTCAAATAGCATGAAATTGGGCAATAATGCTTCCTTTGAGTTGGTGCTTGGTTTTTCTTACCCCAAGCTGAACTTTTCCAAGGTTGCCTGCAAGTTCTCTGTGCCACAGGCTCCCGGGTTCTGCCGATGGGGGGAAGCTTGTCCAGTGTTTATAAATCCTCCTCTCCTCCATTCCCCTCACTACTTCTGTTGTCCCTTTCTCCACAAAGACAAGAAGGCGACTTTCTGTCATTATTTTGTGCAGAAAGAACCTCCCGACTCCTCCTGAACCCGCAAATGGATTTCTCAACCTCCAGCCGTCCGAGGTGTAAATGAGATGGGAGCAGGGGCTTTGCTCAGATCCCACCTTCTTACCAGCAGCCTGCTTCCTGCCTGCTTCCTTTGACTTTTTTCTCCCCTAATAGGGGATTATTTCTTCAGGAAATGCCCCCCAAATCTGCTAGCTGTCAGCACTGGCGAGCTGGCATTGGGAGGTGCTGGCACTGTGAGGCACCAAGGGGCAGGGACCCCCAAATTCCGAACAATCGTCGTGTGCTGTGCGGCTTGGGCAAAGTGCATTTGTTGCCTTGGAAACAAATAGCAGCAGTGAACAACTCAATGAAATTTATGGAATCAACTTCAATAAATCCTGATGATAAATGTGCAAAAACATACCCAGTTTGATGAAGATCTCCAGTATGCAGATGTGAAGGATTGGTAGTAAGTTGCATAAGTGCTTTGGTGCCGATTTTGGGCTGCCACGGTCGTGTTCCTATAACATGCACTTCTTTTTTTGTTGTTTCTGAGGAAGCTGTCTGCTTCTTTTCATAGATACGGCATTTAATTTTAATTTCCAGGGTATCTTTTAGTTTAATTGGCATGCTGGATGATTACAGTGGGTTATTTTGTCTTTTTGCAAAGCCTGATTCATATCGAACTCGGGATAAAAATAAAATGGAGAGCGGTGGCAATCCAAGGGAGCACAGAGTGCCACGTCGCCCGCCTCCAAGAAGAGTGCAAAATTTCACAAATTAATTAAAGCAGTTATGTAGGACATCTCCCTAATTCCTTGTATCAGCCTGTCAGTGTTCCAGACGGGGACAGGTCAGGGATTTTGTAGTTGCAGCCAAGCTGTGTGGCAGATTTCGCTCTCACGTGGAAAGGTCTCTGTTTACCTGTGCATAGGCACAGGCTGGGTTTATTGTATCTCAGGCAGTGATATTTTCTAAAATTGATATTTTTCATTCCTGGTTTGACCTGTAGATCGATGAGAGTTCAGGAATATCAGTGGACTTGTCTGGAGATGATGCTGGAAAACCTTTAACACAGCCCTTAATGCAACAAGATGTTTTCCTATTAGTTCCCTCGCCTCTTCTCCTTACAGGGCCTTATTCTCGTGATTTTCTGCCAGGTCAGGAAGCACTGGGAATATTTGTTTCTTCCTTTCATGGTGTGTTGGACCTCAGTTTTGCCCTTCAGCAGCTGAAGGGGGGTTCATGAGGCCACAGGCTGCCTCTGTCCCCTCTGTTGTAGCCACCCCATCCTGCTGGGCTGGGACCCAAACCTGAGCCTGCCCCTGGGGACAGGGATGGAAGAGAATCCCAGAATGGGTTGGTTGGAAGGGACCTTAAAGCCCATCCAGTTCCACCTCTGCCATGGGCAGGGACACCTTCCACTGTCCCAGGCTGCTCCAAGCCCCAGTGTCCAACCTGGCCTTGGGCACTGCCAGGGATCCAGGGGCAGCCACAGGCCAGGGCCTGCCCACCCTCCCAGGGAACAATTCCTTCCCAATATCCCATCCATCCCTGCCCTCTGCCAGTGTGGAGCCATTCCCTGTGTCCTCCTTGTCCCAAGTCCCTCTCTAGTTCTTCTGGAGCTCCTTTAGGCACTGGGAGGTGTTATGGGGACATTATCATCTTTAAGAAGTTGCCTCCCTCGATCTTAAGCCAATTTCTCTGCAGAGGCCTCTTCTTCCCACCCTGCCCTGGAGGTGCTTTGGTTTTCATGGATATTGGAGCTCTTTTGGGTGGACTGGTCACCTCTTAACCTTGGTCCTCCCTTTTCCTTCTCTTACAACATCTTTTCTTACTCCTGGAACGGGATTGTTTCTAAACACAAAGACTTGATCTTAGTGCTGTCCTTGGACTGTCAGTGAGTGAAAAAAATCCAGCCAGGATCCTGCTCCTGCCCTGGCACCTGGATTGTTGCTGTTGTTTCAGAGGTTCAGTTTGTTTCTTGGATTCCCAGCCAAGCCCTTGTGTTGCTCAGTATCTCCCAGCCCACAAAATCAATGCTTCCCCTGTGTGTGCCAGCCCTAATGTGTTGTAGGAATTAGGGAAATCCCAATGGATGTTGAGGGCCACGCCTGCAAATCACCCCAGGTCTGGTACCAGAGTTTGGGATGTGGCTCTGCAGAACCTGGGCCTTGCCCAGAGCTCACCACCATGGATTTGAATTTATTTAATGCTGGGTGTATTCCTCACCCTGGTTGGGATCAAAATCCGAGTTTCCCTTAGATTTCCTCAGGTGTGGAGGGCTGGAAACCCAAAGGGCTTCTCCAGAAACCCCCAGCACGTGGGATGGTTGCTGAGCTCTGCTCTGATGTTTACAGACCACCAGAGCTCTCCCTGTTACCATACAACTGTATAAGACAGCTTGAACTCCATTAGAAGCTAAATTTAGTGACTCACTAACTCCTTTTTGATATGTTTTTATAATTTCATTGTATTATGACACTTGATTTTAAATTTGCATGAGTAAATGAGCTTCTTACTAAGTCAGGTAAAAAGATTTTTCACTTATCTACCATGAAATAAGACATTAAAAAAATAGTGAGAGGAGAAAGCAACGTATCCTTGACATATTTAGTTTACATTTTTTCCAACTGTGCTGACTGAACGTTTCTAACCATTAATGATCCAATAAAGCTGTTTGTACCGCTTTAACAGGCTAAATAATTTCACATTAGGAATACATTTTGTAATTAATTTCGTATTTTGTGGGGGAACCCTGGTTTTGGCAAATACAAATTTACATTTAATTGCACTCACAGTCTGACTCGGGAGATGCAGCAAGTGAAGAGTTGCCTTCTGTGGTTCACCTCGAAATGGTAAAGTCCATGGAAGCAGTTAACAGTGGTGAACAACTTTAATTGGGATTTCCATGACTTGTTCAATGGATTTCCTGCAGGGTTCCTTAAAAATACCCCCTGGGCAGTGAAGCTCCTGCAGCTGGTGGAAGATGAGACCACACACCTTCATCCCTGGGGTTCCACCAGCTCCTGATTCACTAACGTGGATTTATGGGTTGGCTTTTTCAAGTATTTCTGAACTTTTATTCAGGATAACGTTGGCAAGACCTGAACAGCCTTGGGATTTGCACTTCAAAAGTATTTTCCCTCTCATTTCCTACTGGAGAAGAGACCACCCAAGGTCCTGCTGCCAGAAGGATTTGGGGGATGTATGTGGGGAGCATCCTTTGTTTTGTTCAGGTGATGAGCAGCAAGGAGCTGGCACTGGTGATCCTTTGGTCCTGACCTGGGCTCTGGTGATGAGCTCACAGGGAGGTGAAAGTTCCTCTGTTAATTTTCCAGCTTTTTGGCTCTCTGCATCTCTCTGGACACCACCAGCTTTAATTTTTTTTGTGTTACTGATATTTTTTCTTCTCTCCCCCCACCCCCCCATTTCATTAACAGTGACAGATGCTTTTAATTAAAAAGAAAAGACAAAACAAAATCCCGAGTAAAACAAAAAGAGAATATTCTAATTTGGCATGACATTATGAGGCAGGGATGGCTCCTGGCATCCAAGGTATGGAAAAGGTCATCTTCCACAGCTCCAGCCTTTTGCAACAGTGGAATTAAGTTCAAACTCAGGCTGGTTTTGAAGTCTTAAGTCTCTCCAGGGATTCCTTTCATAACATCTTCGAACTGGATAACACTACAGTAAATGAAATACACTGCACTGGATTAAAGGGTTATTTCCCCTGTGTGTCGAGCTGACACAGAATCCCAACCCTCAGGTTGCCTCCGAGTTGTCTCTATCTGCTGATTCCCTCCCTGCTTTACATAACAGCTCCTGGAGTTTTTGCAGGGAAAGTTCTGCTGTTGTTTATTCAGCTCTGGCACTTGTGGAATGATTTAATGCAGCGAGGAGCAGAAATAAAGCAACTAAACGGGGAGGATTGAATGGGCATCAAAACGTGAGGGAAGCAGTGCAGGGGAGAGCAGAGCTGTCTCTCCAGGTCTGTGGTGCTGTGGTGGAGCCTTGGGCCTTTGGCCTGGCTATTTTTAATTTTTTTTTTATAGGTCCTATATCAGGAAAAGAGGAGATGAAACTTCTTGTTGCAGTTTCTTGGGTTGTTTATTGGTTTTTATTTTAATTTCAGGAGTGCAGCCTGTGCTTTGGCTGTCGCTGTAGTTTTTAGAGCTACAATGGTTGCTGCTCTTGGGAGCAGACAGTTTTTAAAACTTTATCACTTAATAATCAATAACTACGTATTCTACTTTGTCTTTTGTACCAGTAACTACTAAATCTTGTTAACATGTTTCTTCTACATTAGATTCTCTCTACTAATCACTTTGTGTTCACTTGACTTCAGGAAATGGAGAAGAAGAAGAACCCAGAGCCAACACTTTGAATCTTTCATGTTTGGTTTCCATTAACTCATATATAGCAAAACCTAAAACGACAAATCTTCACTCTGTGGTAAACTAAACCAAAATCTCTCTCACACCTTTGATGCTTTCAATTCGTCCAGGGAGTGGACTTCAATTCGAAGTGCAGGGAGCTTTTTCCATGGGCTCAGGTCGAAGGCTGAGCTCCCCTGGGGTGCTCTGGGGGGAAAAATGACCCCTCAGAGCAACAGGAAAAGTTTTCCAGCTCTCCTGGACTCCAGCAGGGCTGCTCTGTGCTGAAGCACAAACCGTGGCCGTGCCCGCGTTCAGCAGCAGAGCCTGCGCTACCAGTGGGGCTGGGAAATGCTGCTGGGCTCTGAGCTGACTCTCCCAGCAGCTACAATTTGTCAGGGGTCGTTTGCAGTGTGTTTTCTTGTAGAACAAAGGTTCCTTTTTGGCTTTGAACTCGGTGCTTGGTGCAGCTCGTGCAGGTTTTGTTGAGGGAAGGGCACCCAAAGCGCTGCCGTCTGCTGAGCTCCGGAGCACAGGGAACACCAGGGCCTTGGAATCCTGGAGCATTGGCTCCTCCAGCTCTGTTGTGCCATCCCATGGCCAGTGCCCTGTGCCAGGGTGGCCTCTTGATGCTAGGGAAGGTGTTGTCTCCAAGCTTGGCATGACAAATCACAGTGGGCATCTGTTGAATCTGCTCTGGAATTGCAGAAATATTTGATCCTTTGTTTCTCCCACCAAAACACCGATTAAAGACCCCTCCAAAATCACAGGGAGCCTGTGAGACACAAACTGTGCAATAACATTTTGACAAGGAAAAGGGAGAGAGCTGTTTCTTCTCCCTCCATGACTCCTCTCATTTTATTTTATCCAAGGCTGGCTGGGTCAGATGGAAAACTGGAGTTGTGTTATAAAGCTTTTATTTAAGATAAAGTGGATCCTTTGTGTGCTTGACTCATTTGGGGTTGGCAGAAGCAGGGCCCTGTGCTCTGTGTGTCCCTGTGTACCTCTGGATCCTGTTCTTTGCTGAATCTCTGCTCCCACCATGGCTTGGTTTCCTCCCACACCGTGGTTTTCTCTGGATGTGCTTATGGATACTGCTGGAATAACCACAGCTCCTCTCGACCAACCCCAAACCCCTCTCCTAAGAGCTGGGGGATCGATGGGGATGCTGATCTTCACAAGGATGGGGAGATGCTCGTGATAATTCTAATGTGCTTTGTCTCTGTGGACTTTTGGGATGAGGTGCTGGGGACCAGGGGCTCCACTGAAGGTGTTCAGCAGGATTTGTCTCTGCCTGAGGGTTTCTGCTGCCGAGGAGGTGACCCCACAGGCATCAGGTTCCTCTCTTTCTGAGTGTTACTCACATATAAACACCCACACGCATTAAAAACATGTGGAAAACGATACTTTGGGGATTCTGCTGTCCACGAGTGATTAAAATCAATGACATTTTTAGATTTCCCTCTTACTGAACAATCTGGGAGCTGAAGCAAGGGCAGGGAATTGCATGTGCTGGGTAGCTGGAGGCACCCTCACGCTCCCACAGCCCCTGAGACAGTCAGTGTCTTTCCAGGAGGTCTGAAATCTCCCTGGAAAAGCTGGGACATATTGAAAATACGCTCCGAGCTCTTAGCACTTCCTCCAGATTATTTCTTCAAGTATTTAAAAATATATTTTATAGCACTAAAATAAATGTTAATGAGTCTGCATGGCTTGGGGCTAACAATAGTATTTCTATTTCCATCCAGCAGCCTGGCAGGGCATTTGGTGATGGAAGAGCTGGATGTGGAGACCTGGCTGTTTCTTTCTGACTTGGTCCTTGATGTCTTGAACACTTTTATTCTCTTGTGCTTTACTTTCCCTGTTTTGCTAAATAGCGATGAAAAAGCTTCCTTGCTTTGTTCAGGCACCTGGGATTTATCAAAGGGCTCTGGGCAAGTGTTAAATGCTGAGCTGGGTATAAAAAGCGTTATTTAGTGTTATGTTTATACCTCTTCAATGTTAGCATGTATTTTTATATACTCCTTGCAGTGACCTTTGTGTTTTTCCAACCAAGCAGACAATCTCCTTGACTCGGGGGGTTGGTTTTTTCCACTGCCTGCCGTGGCATCTTCCAAGCAGTTTTGTAAATAAGCTTCTTTTTGGGGTGTTTTCAGTGTTTGGGCTGGGTGCTGGAGCTGCCAGTTGCAGAGAGAGGATGGGAGAGTTGCCATGAGGAAAATAACAGCACGGAACCTCACCTTCCTCCTTTCTCTCGGCTACAACGAAATGATGTTTTAAGGATCCCAGGCTGCCAGGTTGGGTGGGCAGTNGGGGGGGTACCCCAAGCCTTAAGGAGCCTGCAGAGGAGCAGGGGCACGGAGTTGGTGAGGGGGAGAGGGGTAGGAGTAAATGGGATGGCAGGAATTCAACCCTGGCACCGTGTCAAAGGCAGCGAGCCCTGCTCGGAGCAGCTGCGTTCCCCAGGACTGCGGGAAGCCAAATGGTTTGTTTGTCTGTTTACATGGATCTGTGGGGCTGTGTAGGGGAAAACCACTTAGCAGAAATTCTGCTATTAAAGCAGATGGTGGGAGATTAATCTGGTTTTTTAGGGGGGTACTTGCTGGTAGGATGACCACGTTATGAATTCCTTCCCGTGCTAGGAGTCCTTCCGTCGTTCCATGGGATGGGGGAATTGTGTTTCCTGGAGCTCTCGGCTCCCTCCTCGCTCCCTCCCAAGCTGATGTGGTATTTTGGGAAGCAGAGGAGCCTTTTGTCAGGGTTCTCACTGCAGTTTCTCCACCCGTGCTCCTTCCACGCTGTCCTCTGCTCCAGCCCTTCCCAGGGCTCCCGTGGCAGTTCCAGATGCCTCCTGTCCCTCCTGCCCACCAGCAGCAGCCCCTTTGCTCCTGCTCCAGCACTGATTGTTAGCCTAGATTCCCTTTTTTCCCTTCCATTTTAGAAATTGCTCTTTTTTCCCCCCTGCCGTATCGCTGACAGCCACGTTCTCCTTGACAGTTGTGATATTTGTATGTGTGCATAAAAACAGTAGGAAGCATTTGTGTAGGTGTCACTAATTTAATTTAATATAATCTGATCTGTATGTATAGGGGAGGACTGCTCTGCACTGAAAATGCTTCTCTTTATTTTCCAGTCTCCATCGTCATCAAATACAACTCCTGTCATTCTCCTCTTCCATTCACCTACCCAAAGACCAAATCTGGAAATAGTAACCAAAAGAGAAGCCCACGTCACACACAGAGCAGGGAAAGGTTGAAATAATTGAAGGGTAAGTGACTTTTTTTTTTTCTTTCACTCTTATTCTGTGTGTAAAGCTACAATAGGAAGTGCAAGACTGTGCAAAGAAGCTGTTAGAGCACACACACAGCTGCTCTGTGTGCAAAGTGGAAAAAAAATGACTGAAATGCTGCTTTGCTGATCAAAGAAAGGTGAGGAAGTGCCTGGCAGGGGCAGTTTGGAGCATTGGTGCTGGTTGTGCTCACCCCAGACCTGTGTCTGCTCCTGCCTGGCTGGAAGCAGAGGCTCTGCCCAGGTTGGCATGGCTTTGGCTGGTCTGAAGGAGCTTCCCAGCAGGGAGGGAGCCAGGATATCAGAGTCTCCTGCTGCTGAAGAGCTCTTGTGTCATTTCCTTCTCTCCTCCCCGCTTCAAACCCCTCTCAGCTGGGGTGGTGAGCTGCGTGTGCGTGGGGCAGGATGTTTTGCCTTGCTGCTGCTCTCTGCCATCCCTGTTCCTGGAGAGCAACCTGGCGGTGCCTGTGCCGGGATTTTCCGAAGGGAAGCATCCATGGGGGCTGGAGGAGGAAGGAGCAGACTGGCAGAGCGAGGAGGCCTCTCCCTGGAAATGTTTGCCTTCAGGCTTCCCTTTCGCTGCGAGGGCGGCGAATGAGAGAGGAGGAGATAGAAAATCAGCTTTTGTGCAATTCAGAACCCTGGCTCAAGCATTAGTGAGCTCCAAATGGTAGGGAGTTCGTTTTCCCTCCCCATTCCCAGCTCTGTGCTTGCACTAATTGTATTTCCACACGTGTTCTGGTGTAGATGGACAGGATATGCCTTTGCTTGCATTTGAGAACTTCTCTTTAAACATCTGGGTTTTCTGGTTTATTGCTGTTGTGGGTTTGTTGGTTTGTTGTTTTTTTTTTTTCACCCCTGCAATTTTTGTTCATGCAAAATTCATATCTGGGAAGGGCATCTCAAATCCCTGCTTCTGAGTCAAAAAGGGAAAGTATGGAAGTGAAAAGAGAGATTGTATCATTTAAGAAATATGATTCATGAATTAATCCTCGTCTGCTCCACCATCTGTGGCATGTGTTTCAACACAGAAATCCTGGGTTATATCTCTTTAAAAAGCTTTCTTCTTGCTGACTGCCCGAGTCTGCTGCAGCTCTAATGGGGAATTTGCTTCTTTTTGGGGAGAGAGTGGTGGGTTTTATTCACAGCCTGGGTGTGTTGCCCCCAGTCCAAGCTGAAGGTCACTGAGGAGGGTGTGGAGCTCTGTGTTTTGGGGGCTGCCAGCTCTCTCTGCAATGCCATGAGCCTGATGTGCTGGCAAAGCTTGTGCATGACTATCTGTGCTGTAACTGTGGCTGGATCTCTGGAGCAAGAGATGGGCAGCAGTGGCAGGAGGTGCAGGAACCTGTCGAGACCCTTCTGAAAAAGAAGTGACTCTTGCTCTGATGGACTGGAGGGAATTGTGGACTTGTGCTCTAGAAAGTAAAGCACTGAGGCAGTTCCCATCCTGTGTTTCCTGGGGATGTTTTTGTAATTTCTTGGTAGATACGGAGAAAGGGAAGGTTTCCCCTCTTGGTCCCAAAAAGGAGCTGCCATGCTTTGTGCCTCCAGGAGAAATGGGGGATGAAGGGACACTGGGAGTTTTGTGCCCTTCTTCTGATTGGATTCTTTGCATTGTTCCCCAGATTTTTGCAGGGAACAGCTTTCCTTTTTGAACATATTTCTCAGGTTCCTCTTCCTGAAGCAGGTCAGACCCAAGACGTGTGAGCCTTTTTCATCCTCCCTGGAGAGCGTTTCAATACCACATCCCCCAGCAATCCCTTTCCTGGACTTCTCCCTTTCCTGGCCCTGGGATTTGCCCCACTGGTTTTCTCCCATGCCTCATATGAGATGTTGGCAAAAGCTTGAGTGTTTTTCCCGTTGTTCTGGAGGAGGATCCGAGGTGCTGGAGGTGGTGGATGTTGGGTGGCCTCAGCCCGTGGCTTGGTGATGCTCCCACGTGGCCACAGCCCCTCCTGTGCCAGTGGAACTGATGTGAGCACGGCCCTGGCCAGCTCTGCTCCCGCTGATGGATGGAGGTGATGCAGGAGCTGAGTCCCACAATGAATTATTGCAGGTTTATTGCCTTCCCATTCATCCTGTTTTCACGCCTTTCTGCCTCCCTGACTCATTGCCACCCGGCCTCTGCTTGCAGTTCCTGTTTGCTCAGGGAACACCCACTGGACAAGGCTGGAGTGTGGCAAAGCCCTGATGCTTCCCATAGCCTTGGGAGCTTCTGTTTTAATTGAACATCTAAAGCCAGGGCAGGAAAGGAAAATGCCTTTTGTCAGGAGCATGAAGGAGGATGTGGTGGATGCTGTTCTGTAGCTAGGTGCTGAGCCCATCCAGGCTCCTGCATGGTCCCTAAGAAATGTTTTCCCACTCCCTGCATTATCACAAATCCCTTCCTGCCCT
The DNA here is from genome assembly GCA_013400515.1 of Erpornis zantholeuca. Classification (NCBI taxonomy): domain Eukaryota; kingdom Metazoa; phylum Chordata; class Aves; order Passeriformes; family Timaliidae; genus Erpornis; species Erpornis zantholeuca. The sequence continues at coordinate 188,344 of VZTN01015330.1, read as the reverse complement.
CTCACCAGGGAACCCTTGGGGTGTGCAGGTGCTTCATGACACAAAAAGTCAACCCCCACATAAATAGCTGTGTCTGAAGGGAAAAGGGTGTCAGCAGTGGTTCAATCCTAATTGGAATCAGGCTGAAACACATCCTTATCCCAGTGACAGGAGCCAGGGAAAGGCTGGAGCTGTGTCAGGGCAGGTTTAGGTTGGGTATCAGGAAAGGTTCTTCCCCCAGAGGGTGCTGGGCACTGCCCAGGGAATGGGCATGGCCCTGAGGCTGCCAGAGCTCCAGGAGCATTTGGACAGCACTGCCAGGGATGCCCAGGGTGGGATTGTTGGGGTGTCTGTGCAGGGCCAGGAGTTGGATTCAATGATTTGTTGGTGCCTTCCAGCCCAGGACATTCCTGTGACACTCCTCTGTGTGGAAAATGCTGGTGGGAGTAAGGGCCAGATGTGCACCCTGTCCCTCTCAGCCACACAGAAACGCCTGGACATTGACAGATTTTTCCAGTAATTTGCTCATTCCTTGTGTGCCTTTACCAGACTTTGCAATTCTTTGTATTTCTTAACTGCCTCGATCATTTTTGTTTGGTGAGAGTTTCTAAGCTTGTTTTACATCCTTTATCTGCCCAGTGCTGTAGTCTGGGAAGCAGACATGGTTTCCTGGGGGCTCTTCTGCAAACCTCCACCTCTGTCAGGTGTGTGCTGGTCCCTCCTGTGCCAGCTGATGCTGGTAATAACTCATCCAAAGTCTCCACGAAACAAGGGTTATGGACTTGGTGCCTGGAGAAGGTCCTGTGCTTACCTGCATGGCCAATGTTGGCATTTTGTGAAATACTTTGAGCCCCCACAGAAGCTCTGCTGGTAAAAAAACCCCAACCAATCCACCAAGAGGTAAAACAAATTCTGCCAGAAATGGGAAGCAGAAGCAGTCCAGGAATTTTGATAAGCAGATCCCATTAGCCACAGGTTTCTCTCTTTATTTTAAGCTTTGATTAAAATCAGCAGCTTTCATTTCAAGTAAAAAGACGTATTTATGCTCACCCTTATTTCCACCACAGTGTGGGGTTATAAATATGGGGTCTGGTGGGTTCCCCTCTTGGCTTCTCCTCCCTCTTCAGGGTCCCCCCCTGATCAGAGAGGGACCCCTGGCAGGGTGACAACGCTGTGGCAGAGGACATGTGACTTTCCTCCAAGGTTTCTTGTGGCTAGAGAAAGGAGGAGCATCGATTCCCCATGAATTCTTTAGGACCCCAGTGAAACAGCTGCTTGTTTCTCCTAAACAATTGTGCCGAGACAGAAATTGGCTGGTGTCTGTACAGACCTTTTGGATGGGGAAAATTAAGCAGTAATAGCTGGAAAAATAATATGGGCTATGAGATAATAGATGCCCGAGGGATAAAATTAAGCAGTATTTTACAACGAAGGAAGAGGGTTTGGCAATAAATGGTTTGCCTTTGACTTTCTTTTGTTTGCCAGAGGACTGATGCTGTTTGGGAGAGGTTGTCCTGGGATGTGGTTTTGAAGCAGATGTAGGAAAACAGCGAAGGTGTGGAGGGTTTTCAGTCCCTCCCAAGCAGACTGGTGCCAGGGCCGGGGTGCCAGCACTGCCAGTGTGTTGGATGTGACAGGCTGTGACACTGGAGCTGCTGGGGGAAATCCCACCCATGCCGGGGGATGTTTAGAAGAGAAGAGCAAGATTTACCAGGCAAAATGGGAACCAGGATTTGGTTTAAATGCCACAGGGGTCCAGCAGGGTCTGAGAGGAGGTGATTGCCACTCCCCCTGTGTGCTGTGCTGTGCAGAAGTCCCTTCCCAGTACTGCCAGGACGCTGGGATTTGGTTTCATTCTGCCATCTCTCCGTAATGTTCCGTAATTCCTCTGTGAGCACCTGCCTAAGGAGGTCATTTGGAAATGCTCTTTTCTCCATTTCAGGCACCTCATACCACCCTCCCCTTCCACTTGAGCACAGGAAATGTGCCAAGGTGGGCTGGGAAAACGCCTTGGTCGCCTCCTGGTGCCAGGGGAAACATCCCAGGGAGTGCAGGGCTCGCTCCCTGCTCCAGGGGCACCGTCGTGGGCAGGGCTTGTTCCTCTTCACTTTGCATGAGATAAAAGCACAGCTCAAACAGAGCTGCAGACCCTAATCCCACCTTCCCAGGGATGGATTCGGGTGCAGCAGGTTGAGATATGAGGTCTTCAGCCCAGGCCAGCTGCTGAGAGCTTTTTAATTTCCCAAACCTCAGGGAAAGCCTCCCTGCCAGGCTGGGGGGATTTCCTTGGAGTGGATGGGTCTTGGAAGGGTCCCAAGGTGCAGAATCCTGTCTGTCCTCGGGAGCTGAGTGGGACCTGGGGAATGCTCAGCACCTCTGCAAACGAGGCCAGGCTGTCTCGTGCATCCAGAATGGAATCATTAAGTCGCTGTGCTTTAAGAGTCTGTTTTTATTCATGGAGTGTAATGTGATTCATTTGCCCTTTTGCTCTCGTGTTGAGGAGGATGTCATCTCGTATGCATCGCTGGCTGCAGGCACCGCTCTGCTTAGTTATTATTTTTAGGGTTTTTGGCTGGGAGGGAGCAGACATTTTCATCATGTGCAGAGCGGAGCTGAGTGGCCACAAACCCCAGTGCTCTCCAAGCCCTGGTGGGGAGCATTTAGCTGAGCTCAGCTCTCCTTCTCCAAACCTCCCAGTGAGGATCCTTTCTCCTGCTCCAGCCTCTCGTGCCAGGACACCGCTGGAGCTCCTGCACCTCACCCAGGGCAGCGCTGGAAGCAGGAGGGACTCGCTGGGGGAGCATCATCCTTGGGTGTCCCAGTGACACCCAGTCCTCACCAGCTCCTTGCAGAGCTGCTTACTGGGGAACCCAAACCCCAGGCTTACGAGTGTGACACAGGATCCTCCTGATAGGTGGTGGGATGAAGGATGGGACCTTGATCTGCTCAATTAAAAATGGGTGGAGGACACTGTGGGTGCTCACTGCTGCGGATCTCTCGGCGCAGCTGAATGCAGCCAAGGGAAATTATTCCTCCTTGGAGTTAAAGGAAGAAAGACACCAAGCAGGGCAAGAGCAGGGGATACAAAAGGATGGACAAAATGCAATTTTTTTTAAATGTTAGCATGGGAAGCATCAATTAAGCCACTCATTCCAAATGAGCACTGATGAGGAAACCAGTTGGGGTCACTGCCTCTCGCAGTGGGGCAGGCTCAGAGAGCTTCAGCTCCACACCTTGGATCTCCACCTGCAAAACAAGAAGTCAGAAACTCCCTCCCAGCCCTGACTGTCCTGCCCAGCCCTTTTTAATCACAAAGCCCTGACCTCTGTCCTGCTCTCACATTCCAAATGGTCACCCTGCGTGGCCCAGTGACCATCTCGAAGTCCTCAGGTGACCTCAGGGTTTCTGATGCTGCAGGGTCACAGTACGTGTGAAAATCAGGGAGATTTTAGAAGCAAAGGGTAGGAGGAGGAGAGTTAACTCCATGTGTTTCTTTTCTTTCTGGCTTTGTCATCTGCTCCCTTGCATTTTTATCTCCCCCCATACAGTTCAGAGCCCAAATCCATGCTGGGAGGGACCCACAGAAAACAACATCTGAGGCACAGGCGAGGGAGAAGGCAGGAGCTGGATGCTTAAATTGATGATTTTCTTATGCTTTGTCGATGGGGAGGCATAAAGGAGGGTCAGGTGTGGATAAAGATAAGGGGATAGGGTTTTCAGGAGAGCCTGGAGCCAGGAGCAGTTCGGGAAGGGGAGGTTTTTAGCCTCCAACGATTTGGGCAGACAAAAGAGGTGGAAGCAGGGAGGTAACAACGCCGACCTTCTCCGCTCTTTGTTTGCAAGAAATGCACAAATCGCTGCTGATATTGCTGAGTGCTTTCCTGCTGCTTTGTGGCTTGATTTGGAGCTGCAGCCTTTCCGAGCCTGGTTCCTGACTTCCAAAAAAAAAAACCCCAAAAAAAAAACCCCAAACAATCAAACAAATCCTGGCCGACGGAATCGGAATCGTTCCCTCCGCGCTGCCCGCCGGGAGGGCTGGGTCACCAGCACCTTCACCTGGCATCAACCTTAGATCCTGGCTGGATTTGGTAGAGATTAGTGCCTTTTGGAGAGTTCTAGAAAGGTCAGAAACAGCAAAGAAGCTCTAACAGCAGTGTAGCAACCAGCTGGCTGTGTTGGGTTTCATTTTACTGCCATAGTAACACCGGGAGCCTGGGTGTCAGTGCCGTGCCCACTGAATGCCAGTCCCCCCCTCTTTTTGTCAAGGGACAAGCCCATGAGAAGGTATTTCCTTCCTGAAGGATTTCTCTGAGGCAGTAATGGGCTTTTTGGAGGGTTTGGTCCTCATACCCAGAGATGTAAGGTGGGTGATTTACAAGGCACTGTGCAAATGCCAAATTGTTAGGCAGAACTGCTGCTGATTTAGAAGGCAGTTAAAGCTCTGAATGTGCCAAGTGCCAGTAGAGTGTTTCTACAGATGGAATAACTGGAAATATTGGAGAGATTCCAAAGGTTTAATCAAATTCAACCAGGTTTTTTTTTCCCCTTTTTCTTTCTTTTTTTTCCTTTTTTTTTTTTTTTTTTTTAAGCTGCAGAATCCTCTGAGGGATGAGGGTTGAAATAGTAGGTTATTCCACTGCCTTCAGTACCGTGGGGGAGATTTTTTTTTTTTACAGATGAACATAAAGCAAACACACGAGACTTTGAAGCAAACACATAAGTGGGTCTGTAAACGAGGGCTGGAGCAGCAATGCCACGAAATGCTGGACCAGAGTAGGGAACATCTCAGATATCCTGGCAGGAGGCTCCTTGGAAGAGGGATGATGGGTTTCCAGTCCCACAGCACAAAGGGAAGTGGCAGCCACAGCGTGCCTGGTCCAGCTCTGCCGGACCCAGGCAGGTTTTGGTGGCATTCTGGGCATCCTCTCCGTGCTCGCAGCGCAGCGCTGGGACGTGCATATGTTTCTGCACAGATGCCCACCTTCCTCTAGTCTTGTTGACAGCCTTTCCAAGGCTTCTTGTTTAGCCAGACCATATGTGCTTGGGCATGGAGATAGTGGGATGTGGAAAGAGCAGCGCGTTATCCTCGGGCTGCAAACACCATCGGGAGCAATTCCCAGCAAACTCTGCCGGCGCCGAGATCCAGAGCTGCCGATCCCACATGGCAGGGAGGGCACGCCGAGCCTTCGGAGCTGATTTCTCCCCTCATTTGTCAAAACCAGGTTCCAGCGAGCCATTTCCCTTTGTTCTGTCCCCAAACCAGCTCTCCCTGCCCACTCCTTGGATATTCATCCCAAAGCATGGATGAAGGCCACCAGGGAAAGGTGGCACCGTGTCTCCAGGTGAAGCTTTGCTGCTGAGGACCAAGCTGTGGGGAAGGGGTTGGGAATTTTTCTGTGGGTTTTTCCTTGTTATGAGCCCATGCCCATTTCTGGCTGCAGGGTTTTGTTTGGGGGTGAGGTGGCAGGGCCAGGGTGTGGCTGTGAGGAAGGGCTGTCCCAGGAGCGATGCTGGCAACAGCACTGGAGCTTTCACCTTGCTGGGTGGGGTTTTTTAAGTGGAATTTTTGGGTTTTGCAGGCATCCTGACTGGATCCATTAATTGTTATTTATTTATTTTTGTAAGAGAAGAAGTTTCCTGCTTTTCCTGCGGGGTTTGGTACTGATCCTCCCTGGAGTTGGGGCTGTCCCTCCGAGGCATAGACCCTGTGTGGCTCAGTGCAGTGTTTCTCATGGAATAAATCGCTCCAAAGCCATTAGCCTCAATGCCACAGTCTGCTGCTCCTGCTTTCCTGCCCCCACCTCCACCCTGCCATTGATCCAGCCCCGCTCCCTGTTTGCTGCAGTCAGGGCTGCCTCTGCCGCTGCGCACAAATTGCCTTAAAATTGAATTGGTTAAAACCATTTCATAAACATTCCCTCCCCTTCCTGATCCTGGCCACTGCGTGAGCCAGAGCTGGAGCTTGCTTGTGATTTTACCTGGCCAAGGGGTGGGGCAAGATTCCCAGTTTTGTGTGTGTGTTTGTGTGGTTGGTTTTTGTTTTTAAATTAAAGTCAGTGTAAAAATTCAAATAGATGTGATTGTAGGAATCAGGTCTCTGAAGAAGCTGCTGTCTGTGGGTCTGTGTCCTAGGTGGTATATCCTGCTCAAAGCATGTCCTGGTGTGCCTTAGCTCCTCTTGGCTTTGCAGGGATTGGGTTTCACTCCGTGCCATGTGCCACCAGCCCCTCTGAGATGAGAGCTCTGTGCTTGTGCTGCCATGCTGGGCAGTGCTCCAGCAGCTTTGAGACACCAGCATCATTGTTTCCCTGCTGATGTGGTTGTGGTGTGACCAGAGGTGGTTTGGAGATGTGCAGTTGTGGTATTTTTGGTGTAACCCACCCTGGGGTACAACAGGTCCACGGCAGGATGGTGATGATGCCCAGGATTTTGGGGCACATCACTCCAAAGCACCAGGGATTGCAGGGAGGAGGTTGATGCCTTAGGTTTTAACTTCTATGTATTTTTCCAATCCTGTACTGCTCAGTGTAACTCTGAAGTTTCCTGTAGCTCGTTAAGTGCTGTGCACTTAACAGATGCTCACACACACACAACAAATGTTATGTCCTCTAGTTTGCTCTCCAAGGACACCCAGACCAAGAACTGGAAACCTTCATCTTGGGGAGAGGGAGGCAAGCTTGGGGAAAGTCCATCCTTGCCTGGCTTCTGCTTGGGCAATTGATGCTGAGATCCAAGTGGGAAGAACTCGGGAGCTGTCCTTGTCCATGTTGGGATGCACTGAGGCAGGAGCCTCTGGAGCCCAGAGTGTACCTCTGAAGGCCTTTCCAATCAATCCCTCCTTGATTCCTTTAGTCCTGTCTAGTCTCTGTTTCTAGGGAGCCATTTAAGGCACCAAGATGAGCCTGTGCTGACATCCCCAGAGCTGAGGAGCTGTGCTCACCTGCAGAGGTGTGGGTGCCTCTGCCCAAGGCTTCAGGAGCTCTCTGTATCAGACACATCCAAACTCAGCTGTGCTGGTGCCAAAAAGCTTTTGTAAGGACTGGGGACAGAAGGCTTGGGAGAAAAAGAAATGGTTTTGCAGGTAGTTCTAAGTGTCACCCTGAAAAGGTGAGTTTGTACAAAAGGTGGCACGGTGCTCCCAGCAGCTGCTGATGTTCCATTGTTCCTCGTTCGCCATCCGTCCCTCCAAACTCCTCTTCACTCCAAATACTCTCACAAGAGCCCTTCTGCAGCAGCGTTTATCTCGAGTGCTGCTATATGAGGATCCATCGATCTCGTCAGGAGATCATCTGCACCCGGTCGAAGCTCTGAGGGTGGAGAAGTGACAGGAGCTCTCTGTTCCTCTGGGCTTCGGTGCTGCTGAGAGGCCAGCCCAGGGTGGGGCTTGCTCGGATCTTCCTTGAGAGGAATCATGCCCAGAGAGTCCCCATCGTGGAGGGGCCCAGCCCAACGAGATCATCTCTCTCCAGGAGGCACCCAGGACCCAGCTAAGCCTCAATCCTCTGGCACTCTCTCAGCCAGCTTGCAAATCCTTGTGGAAATCTGCCTGAATTCAGTCTTTTCCTAGTATTCTTCCTTCCTCCCCCTGCCCAGGGGCTCTTGGTCCTGCAGTCTCTGCCTCTGGAACATCCCTTGCTGTTATGGGGAATATCCTGGCCAGGCCTTCCCAACACTTGCAAGTTTCCTCTTGTGTTAGACTGAAAGTGCTTTGAACAAGCTCCTGCAGGAATATTTTCCACAGATAATTCTACAGATCCTCCCAACATTTCTACAGATCCTCTCTAAACTCTTCTCTGGTGTCTTGTCTGCAGGAGGTGGTGGTGTGAAAGGACAGCAGACACATGTGGCCTTGTGAAGCCTCACTGTGCCCCCAACCCTGTGACCTCTCTGCCTGCTTTGGCTCCTCCACCCTCCTCTGTTGATGGCAAACACGGTGCTGCTGCATCCAGGAAGTTTTTCTGTGTCATGACAGGTTTACATGTTTCCTCTTTGGGTATTTCTCATATGATAATGATTGCATGAAATGACTGTGGTTAATGGTGGTGAGGCCCTGGCTCAGAGAAGCTGTGGTTGCCCCATCCCTGGAAATGTCCAGGACCAGGTTGGATGGGGCTTGGAGCACCCTGGGATAGTGGAAGGTGTCCCTGCCCGTGGCAGGGGGATGGCAGGAGATGTTCTTTAAGGTCCCTGCCAGCCCAAACAATTCTGCAAGTCTTACTGACAGCCCTGAAGCTCACCCAGAGAACCTAACACCGGTGGTGCAAACTCATTTGCACATTTTCCTTCAGACAGGGCCACCTTCAAGTGCAGACAGCAATCTCAGTTTCTGCTCAGGTGTTGTCATTCCTGTTGTACTGTCAGACAGGCGGTGGCCGTGCTGCTGATGCCTGTGTCAGGCTCAAACCAGGCTCAGCAATAAACTTTCCATCAGGAAATCCTTGGTTTACTCCTGCTCTGGAGCCAGATCAGAGCTGGAGGTGAGGTGCTGCTGCCAACATGTTGTGGTCCCAGCCCTGCTTCTCATTCTCAAACTCTTCCTTTGTGTCTCATTTGAAATGTTATTACCCCAGGAGCCTGATTTCCTCTCTGCTCCCAAGAAAAAGAGAAGATCTGTGTGGACAGTGTTGTGTGTCTGTGTTGTACAGCACTGACCTCGTGTGCCACCCCACATCTGCTGAGGTTTGCTTGGCTGGGTCATCCTGCCCTTGCTGGAGAGGACAGGACAGGGAATGACACCAGGGGCAGCCTGAAACCCCTCAGGCCTGAGGGACCTCTGAACTCAGGCAAACTGAGTGCTCCTCATTGAGGTTTTCAGAGGAGAGAGATGGAATCCCACCCCAAAATGAGATTATAAACCAGAATCTCCTCTTCTGGGACAAGTGCCCCAAAGAACAATGTTTTGAGGCTCTCTCTCAGGTTTTCCTCCTTTTTTTTCAGATGGAACAGAAGAACACTTCTCTCTGAGGAAATGGAGAAAACATGTACTGCCTCTCCCACTCCCACCCAGTACTGATTTTTTTGTCAAATCCTGGTGGTTGTTCCCTTACCCTGGAGCCATCACCCACCTGGGACCTGCTTCTGCTCTTCCCTCCTCTCCTTCCCCTTCCCACACCACCCAGTGCTCATCCCGTGGCTCTTAGCCAGATAAGCAATTTAGTATTCAGGAAGTTGGGAAGTTTGACTGTCCTTGGTCTAATTAGTTCCTTAAGCACAGGGGAGCTCAGATCGCAGTTCAAATGGCTGTAATTTGAGTGAGCTTGAGAAAATGGGAGAGGATTAAGTAGCAAAATTGTGTCTATTACTTTGGCCAAAAAAAACCCCCACAAACTATTCAATTTGAGTAGAATATATAATTTTCTGAGCATGAGGGTTAGGTATTAATGTGGGCTTGGCAGAGTTCATCGTTTGTAAGACTGCACTGAGAGTTCTTCACGTGCTGAGATCTGAGATCAAGGCTCGAAGTCGAGCACAACTTTTCTGGAAATTCTCCTCTGGACAAATAATTGGCCTCAAAAAAGAGGTGACTGAGGGAGATTTAATTCCTTATTTTTGTAGGAGATCCTCTTAAATGGTCTTCTGCTCTTAAATCCCGTGGATATCTGTAAAATTTTGGAGGTGGCTTTTCTCAGAGAGGAAGCCTGCAAGTGTCTGCCTCCCTTTTCCCAGGCTAAGAGCTTCGCTTAAAGGGATCCATCTCCAGGGATCCATCCCCTCAAAAGGGCATGCTAGAAATACAAAAACCCAAACACCCAGGGGATTCAAAATAATGCAACCTGCAGTGAAAGCCTTCGCTTTTCCCTCTCTCTCTCTTGGCAGCAGATGTTGGAATGCAGGTGTTGTGCACAGAGAGGGCTGCAGCAGCCACAGCCCCAGCGTGTGCTGCATCCCTGGGAGTCCTGAGTGGTGTTTTCATGCTTTTGGTGGTATTGTGCAAGGCATGGCTCAGGGACAAAATCATTCTTTGCCTATCTAGGATGGGTGAATGGTGTATTTTATCTTTTTTCTTTCTTTCTTTTTTAATACTGTGTGCCTGCATCTGTTCCGATAGGGGAAAAACAATGCGAGCTGGAACATTTGAAGGGGTTTGGAATAAACGAGAACAAACATTACCAGGCTGAGAAATTTAAAGGGAATTTGGTCAAAATACTAGCAGCACTTTTAGTCAAAATATCTGAGTTTAAGGACTTCCAGGAGTGTTTCTAGCTGGCTTAAACCTGAGCGTGGTGAGAATAAAAGGCCTTTGCTGGCTGATTTCTGCATTAGCTGAACTCGCAGGGTAGTGTGAAAGCATGGGTTGGATCCTGGAATCATTTAGGTTGGAAAAGCCCTTTAAGATCTTTGAGTCCAGCTGTTCCTGCAGCACTGCCAAGGCCACCTCTGACCCATGTCCCCAAGTTCCAAATCCACACAGCTGTTAAATCCCTCTGGGGACAGAAACTCCACCACTACCCTGGGCAGCTGTGCCAGGGCTGGACAACCCTTTGGGGGAAGAAATTTTCCCAAATATCCAACCTAAACCTCCCCAGCACACCTTGAGGGCAGAGTTGTTCTGCTGCTGCCTTTAATTTTCCTCTAGAGAAGTCAGGTTTGAGCATTGCCCAGACAATGCAGCAAAACCACCCAGTTTTGTCCTTTCTTGCTGTCTCATCGATGTCTGTGACCTGTGAGGGGTTGATAAGGTGTTGGAACAGCAGATCCCTGCTGGAACCACATCCTTCCCATGCCAACCACAATTCCAGGGGGCATTAAGTAGGGCTCCTTTTGCTGCAGGTACTTGTGCTGCACTGGGGACAGTGCTGAGGTACCAGGCAGCTGTGGTTGCATTTTCTGCTTGGATAAAGAGGTTCCTGCATGGGCATATTTAGGACTTGCAAAGCTTTTGACTGAGAGTTTGGTGTGCAGGGCAAAGGGACAACGAAACACCATAATGCTGCCTCCAGTCTCCTTGGAAGTCTGGGCAGAGGTCATGTTTACTGGTGTTTTTTTTTTAATTTTGGCTTATTTCTTCAGGTTTGGCCTTTTTTCCCCCCTTTTAACCTGACAGCTTGTGCCTGCTGTGTTCTCCTGCTGGCCACCTTTAAATCAACCAGAGAACAATGCGTTGGCTTCACCAGCATTTCATTTATTCCTCCCATGTTGGCTTCTTTGCTTGAAGCCTCTCAGTAGGCAAGGGGTTAAACAGCATCCTCATGGTTCTTCCAGTTACCCCATCAGGACTGTTTAAAAATTAGCTTCTCCCCACTTACTGCACTATAATTAGGATACAGGAGTTGTGGGGAATGATTTCACAAAGTGACTTGGTGTACTCGCCCGTGCACCCCAGGGAGCCAGGCAATTATGCATACATAATTCCACTCTTTGAATATTTTCTCTTTCTCTGCATAATTTCTCTCTATTCATCTTTCCAGTGTCCTTCTGAGATAAACTTAGAAGTCTCAGCTTTCAGAATTTAAAAAAAGCTCCTGTGCCTGCATGTGCACTATTTGCATTTAAACCAGCAGCCGTTCTCTGGGAGGGGAGAGGCCGGGGAGGAGGGCATGGAGCCCCTGGAAGGAAGCAGGAGAAGCCTTTCCATGCTTCTGGGGAAGGATCAGAGAGAGGCAGGCAATCACAGAACAGAAAGGTGGAATTGTTCAGGGTGGAATAGCCCTCTCAGATCGAGTCCAGCCTCTCTCTCAGCACTGCCCAGGCCACCCTAACCTGTGTCCCCAAGTGCCACATCCACACGGCTCCTAAATCCCTCCAGGGATGGGGACTCCACCACTGCCCTGAGCAGCTGTGCCAGGGCTGGACAACGCTTTGGGCAAAGAAATTGCTCCTTGAATCCGATCTAAACCTCAACAAAAGGTCAAGGCCTTGAGTAACTCAATCTAGAGGAAGATGCCCGTGCTCAGAGCAGGGGGATTGGTTGGGATGATATTTTGGAGGTTCCCCAGGGGTATTTTGGAGCTGCCCCTTTCAGGGGTGTGTTTTGATTCTGTGTGTGCTGCTCTCAGGGAATCCATTGCAGCCTGGCAGGGAAGCACAAGTGACTGCAGCATCCTTCCCCTGCTGCTGTCAGTTTATCTCTATAAACTGGCTGTTGACATGATGCAATTTCTCCTGGTTGCAGTGTAGCTGTAGAGCAGCAAAGTTGTGATAAAAGACAACTTGTTGAAGGGATTCTTTGTCATACTCACGATTCATCTACAGTTCCTTTTTTTCCCTGGCCAGGAGTGTGGTGGTGCTTTGCAATTATCCCTGCATTTGATGCCTATTCCTTCTTTTTTCCCCCCTCTCTCTTTCTTCCTGGTTCAAGTTCCCCATTCATTCTCTCTTCCTTTTAGCTTCTTCTCTATTTTTTTTTTTTTCATTTTATCCACCACCTTCTCAAGGCACTGAAGCTGTAAGTGCTTTACTGTGGTCTGAGGAAAAGCCACTGTTCTACTTCCCGAAGAAAGCTCATTGTGTAGTGCCATGAAAAACGGTTTAAACAACACAAGGGAATAAAGGCACCACATTTCTCTGAAAGTTTTTCTTTTCTTTTCCTTTTTTATTTTTTTTATTTTTTTCAGGAATAATACATAAGCTGCTAGGAGAGGGCAGAAATGTCTCCTGCTTCTCTCTGGTCGTGCCTGTCAGGCTGTGAAATTCTAAGGAAACCTGCGTTTTACATGGGAGCTTGAAAGCTGGACACTCCACCTCCAAACCTCTGCTGCTCTCGGCATTATCCTCATAAGCCTAACAAAAAAATCCTCAGATTGTTCCCAAACAGCACAGAATCAAAGCTTACAAGGCAGTAGTGTAATTACTTGCTTTCTTTTTTCGGTGCCAGTTTATTGTGATCTTATGTAAGACACTCCAGCACGTTCAAAGGGGCTTTTTAGCAGTGAGAGCTCAGTGATTCCACTCTCAGCAGAGTTACTGGGGGCTGGCAGCAGGACAGGGATGGGTTTGGATCCTGGCTCCAGTTCTGCAAGCGGGCAGAGGTCCTGGATGTGCCAGAGCCATCCCTGCTGGAGCCATCCCTGCTGGATCCCTCCCAGCCCCCCCAGCCTCTGGTACACACTGGAGCCACCTGCAGCACCTCAGCCCTGGGTCCATTCCATCCCTCCCTGGCCAAAAAGGCTTTTTGAGGGACCATTTGAAATGTATTTAGTCAGTCAGTTACGTGGTTGTGGCTTTTAAAATTAAAATTGTTTTAAATTATATATTTCTGTTATATTTTATGTATATTTCTATATTTTATATATGGTACATCCTACATATCTCTTGCGTATTTATCTATTTATCTTACGTATTTAGAAGTCGCATCAAATTAATGATACCTTAAGGAAATTAATGGGGTAATTATTATTATGACTGTTATTATTGCTGTTATCATCATCATCCCTATTCTTTTCCCTCATCATCATTGTCATTATCACCACGAGTCCTGGTTTTTCCCTGTTGGCAGAAGCTCACCCAGCTGAGCCCTGGGGTGGTGAGGAATGATCCCTGTCTGTGTGAGGGTCAGGGAGTGCAGGGCACTGCTGCCTGCTGCTTTGACATCTGGATCTTTATCCACAGGGATTGCTCCAGAGAGCCTTGTCCTCTGCCCAGCCCATGGTGGAAAGAGGGAATTTTGAGGGGGGGGGGGAATTTTGTCAGCTCTTCCCATCTCTGCTCAGCATGGCCACTGTGGCATCACACTGTTCAAACAAAAGGAATTTAAAATTCACTTCTCTTTTCACTGCTGATGGATGTGGACAGTGAATATCCACCAGTCCCACTTCCAAGTTGGGTTACTTTTCCAGTGATTTCTTTCCCACTCATATGGCTGAGGGAGCTGGGAAAGGAGCTCAGCCTGGAGAAAAGGAGGCTCAGGGGGGACCTTGTGGCTCTGCACAACTCCCTGACAGGAGGGGGCAGCCAGGGGTGTTCAGGCTCTGCTCGCAGGGAACAGGGACAGGAGGAGAGGGAATGGCCTCAAGTTGTGCCAGGAGAGGTTTAGATTGGATGTTAAGGAAAATTTCTTCATGGAAAGGGCTGTCCAGCCCTGGACATTGTCCCTGAAGGGATTTAAAAGCCCTGTGGATGTGGCAGTCAGGGACATGGGTCAGTGGTGGCCTTGGCATTGCTGTGGGAATGGTTGAACTCAAAGATCTTAGAGGGATTTTCCCTCCTAAGTGATTCCATGATTCTCTGATTTTATGGCTTCAAACAATGAGGCAAATTCGCTGCAGCTTAAACACAGAAGAGGGAAGTTCAAACACAATAGCTCTTTAATTGAAGCTAATAAAGAGGAAATGTTTATTTTGCTCATATCTCTGTTGTGCTTTTCTTAAGCCTGAAGCTGCACCTAGATCTTCTTGTGTTTCCATGTGAACATTTATTCCAATCTCTGTTTGTGCTCTGCTTCCCCAAAACATGGGCAGGGTGCAAGGCTAGGAATGTTCCTGCCTAGCAAAGTCAGTTTTCTGGAGTGAAATGCAAATGTTGTTTTGTTTCCCTGTAGTGCTGCAGCTAGCAGTGATTATTTTAGTAATAACACCCAGAAGGAAAGTTACCCTTGGTCCATAAGCTGTGTTAGTGTCAGCTTAAAGACAGGAGTAGAAAATGGGGAAGTGATGGAGAGTTTGTGGCTTGGTAGGGAGGAAATCCAAGGTGGATTTACTGCAGTCATATCTGTCACCAGCCCATGGAACAGGTGACAGACACTGCCCAGGAGCCACAGAACTGTTGTTACAATCTAAACTGCACAGAGACACCACGAGCTGAATTTCTGTAATTTCTCCTGCTTTTCATCGTGGATTCTCCAGCAGGACTCTGGGAATGCCTTTGTGGAGCTGAGACAGCCTCTTCCTGGTGAAAAACAATTTTACAAAAACAGGCCCAAGCAGCTGAAGTTGGGACTTGTGATCCCAGCCACAGCATCCATGCACTCATCACCTGAGGGGTTTGGAGACCCCGAGGAGGTGTTGGGGACACGGGGACCGTGTCCAGCCTGGTGACACACGTGTGGCTCATGGACTTGAGCTGCTCTGGCCAGGCTTGCCCAGGATTGCCAATCTGGACTCCACAGAGCACTTTGGAAGCTGCATCTTGGCAAGCGAGGGCTGGTGACAGATGCTCACTCTTTGTTTTTCCCGGGATAAATACGGTCAGGCTTTTGGAGGTTGTTATTATTAGCATCGGCGTTCCAGGCTTTTCAGGACAGAGTGCCTCTGCCACAGCTCCTCTTCTCAGGACAAGAGAGACATGGAGGGGCTGGAGAGAAGGGAGCAGAGCTGGGGAAGGGCTGGAACAGCAGGAGAGGCTGAGGGAGCTGGGAAAGGAGCTCAGCCTGGAGAAAAGGAGGCTCAGGGGGGACCTTGTGGCTCTGCACAACTCCCTGACAGGAGGGGGCAGCTGGGGGGGGGGGACAGGCTCTGCTGGCAGGGACAGGAGGAGAGGGAACAGCCTCAGGCTGGGCCAGGGGAGGTTTAGATTGGATATTGGGAAAAATTTCTTCACTGGAAGAGTGGTTAATCATTGGAACAGGCTGTCCGGGGCAGTGGTGGAGTCCCCACCCCTGAAAGTGTCCAAAATCCGAGTGGATGTGGCACTTTATAATATTCTTTATTTGTCACGGTGGCGTCCGGGCGAAGGCTGGACTTGGTGATCTCGGAGGTCTTTTTTCCAACCTTGATGATCCTGTGATTCTCCTCTGCTTTCCCCCTGGTTGAGCCTTGGATTCTGGACTGCCAGCTCCTCGGCTGCCTTCAAACCCCTGTTCCTCCTGCTTTTTCCCAGTGGCACAGATTCCCAGGAGCTCCTAAGGTTCTTAAACATTCTCTGCGACAGCACTGTCACCCACGGGAGACACGGCATTCCAGCTCTTCCCCCACAGCCTACCTGGCAGAGGGGAAAGCCTCTTCCCAACATTC
This sequence comes from Erpornis zantholeuca, assembly GCA_013400515.1. Lineage (NCBI taxonomy): Eukaryota > Metazoa > Chordata > Aves > Passeriformes > Timaliidae > Erpornis > Erpornis zantholeuca. The sequence continues at coordinate 172,478 of VZTN01015330.1, read as the reverse complement.
CTGCAGACACAGCCTGCACCCAGCAGCTCCCCAGCCACGTGGGGCTCTGTGTGTGGCAGGAATTATGTGTGTGGCACTGCTCAGTGAGCTCTCCTTACCTGAACTCGCACGACCCATTTCTGCCGCCGTCGGTGGGAGGCAGGAGCACGGCGTTTGTGCCCTCACCTTGTCTGCTTCCCTGGATCTGACACAGGATTTAAATAGAGCATCTCCCTGATCTTGCCTATCCAGGCATTTGTTCCCCTTGGTGTTACTCTGCTCCTCCTCCTCCTCGTGTTTCCCTGCCTGTGTTGTGGCACAGATTAGACAGTGACATTTTCACGGCAGGGATGAAATGGCTCCCGTGGGGCTCTGAGCTTTGCAGGGCTGGGTCCTGTCAGGGGTGTGAGGGTACCCCAGGGGACAGCAGGGAGAGTGATGGCAGTCACCTGGCAAGCTGAGATGGTCACAGGTGGCTGTTGTTTTAAACCTGGATTAACAGGTGAGATTGAGTAATTAACAGCATTATGAGGTACCATCAGCAGCGTCAAAAAGTTGTTGCTTTGGTTCCTGTAACCTCCTGTTTTTGGGGGAGGGTCGTTCCTGCTGGGATGCTCTTGCCTGTGGTCCTTGTGGAGGTGCTGGTGCTTGGTGTAGCACAGCATGGGAGTCCCACCTGCTCACCCAGTGCCAGCACTCTGGGTTTGGAAAACACGAGGTCAGTGTGTGTTAATGGATATTTGAGATCTCCTTTGCCCAGGGCAGCTCTTTCTCCCAGCAGCAGGAGTGGTTCTGGGGCAGGGATGGCAGGAGGGAGGCAGCATTTCTCCCCTTGGCTTCCTGTTGGCTTTGGGGCACAGAGGGATAGCCTGGAGTTGAGAGGATATTGAGTCTGCCACACACAGCCCCTCTGCTCTGGAGCCAGGCTGGGAGAGCTGAGGGTGTCCAGCCTGGAGAGGAGAAGGCTCTGGGGAAGCCTTACAGCCCTTTCCAGAGCCTAAAGGGGCTCCAGGAGAGCTGGAGAGGGACTGGGGACAAGGGATGGAGGAACAGAACACAGGGAATGGCTTCCCAGTGCCAGAGGGCAGGGATGGATGGGATATTAGGGAGAAATCTTTCCCCATGAGGGTGGGCAGGCCCTGGCACAGGATGCCCAGAGAAGCTGTGGCTGCCCCTGGATCCCTGGAAGTGTCCCAGGCTAGGCTGGACAGGGCTTGGAGCAGCCTGGGACAGTGGAAGGTGTCCCTGCCCATGACAGGGAGTGGAACAAGGTGATTTTTCAGCTCCCTTCCAGTCCAAACCATTCTGTGATTCTGTGGTTTGCTCTAGAGGGAATTTCTCCTTTCCAACTGCATCATGTGGAATGTGGACACTGATATTTAGGATATGCCAAAGGCAGGCAGACCAGAATCCCTTTTTTTATCACAATACTCTTTGATTAAGATCATTACAGCGACTGGGAGCAGCACTGCTGGTACGAGTGAGTTGGTATTTCTGTCTCACAGGCTGCAGCTCAGCGTTCAAGCTGTCAGCCCAGATGCAATTTTAAAAAAAAAACACCAAAAAAAACACCCCAAAAAACCCCCCCAGAAAACTGAAAATGGTTTTCATCCATTGAGCCATTTTAGAACTGTGGTTTTAAAAAGTAGATTCTGACTTGCTGGGGAATATTTTTATGGATATGCATTTACGTTTTGTAAGATTTTCAAGAAAAATCTCTTGTACATCTTCAGTTTTTCTTCAGTTTGTCATGTGAGAAGGTGCTCGTGGCTGTTAAAGGGACCTTTGATGGGGAATGGGTACCAAACACAACTGCTCTTTTGAGTACTATTTTAAATCCAATTAAATTTGCCACTCAGAACTGGTTTTTCACTTGTTTTGAACCTCTGTAAAAACAGGGGAGCAGTGCAGGGCCCTGTAGCTTTGCATTTCCAAGCAAACCAACACCATTTAATGACATTGTGCAGGTAAATGAGAGCAGGAACTGTAGCAACTGTGAATGTGTAAGGATGGACTCAGGGGAAAGTATGGGCAGGTTGGATAAATGGTAAAAGATAAGGAAATGGTGAATGCTTAAATGCTCAGAAATTGAGAGACTGACTTAAACCATGTGATTTAAAAAGCAAATCCTGATTTCTTTTATGTGTGTGCTGGGTTTTTGAACTTCTAAGTCGTACTTGGTTCATGTTTTCAAGCATTTCTTTGCACTTTGGTGGGCCAGGCACAGGCTTTTGGTCCAGGTGAGACTGCCAGGTCTCGGCTCCAGGAGCTCAAGCGTTGGGAAAGGCACCAAACACTCAGAGCTGATCCCACAGGGCGAGTTGGAAGTGCTAAATTCAAATCATTTAAAATCCTTCCCCTCTGCAGCACTGCTGGGTCGTTAACCAAGGTGAGAAAAACCATGGAAGCAACTCAGAGTTCCAAATTGATTACAATCCTTTTAAATCCGAGCACAAATTTCATGGTGCTTCACCTCCCTCCCACAACCAGGCCCGAAGAGTGAGAGGAACGCTCTGCTTTCCTCCCCAGATCTATCCAAAGAACAGATATCAGGGATCTGTTAATGAAATATTGGCAGATCCGTGCCAGGAAAAGCAAGAGGAAGAGAAATCTGTGCTGGTAGACAGGGGAGCTGCAGCAGTGACCTGACACGGCTGAGCCAATTCAGCCCAGAGATCTGGTTGCTGTTGAGAGAAAATATTCCTGGCTCCAAGAAAGGAGGGTGAAAAACCCTTTAGTGGGATGGAGTTGCACCATCTGTGACACCTGCATTCAGTGCTGGGCACAGGGGATAATAGGGAGTGAGATTGTACAGCAAAACATGCGTCATTTACCTCCAAATAAAGAGGTTTAATTTCGGGTAAGGCTCTCAGCACATCTTGAAGTAAGTGGGAGCCAAGGACGTTTGTCATCTGGCAGACTGAGGCATGGAACTGGACTGGGATAAACCTTGCAGGGCTTGTACATGGAAATTTCTTGCCTTTCCGTGGGCTGATGGATTTCTGAGGGAACCTGGCTGCACCTGGAGCAGCAGTGTGGAGCTGAAAGGTGGCTAGGGGGACAAAATCACCACTGGGAGACTTTTTTGCCCTGTTCCTCCCCACCCTGGTGGTTTGTTGTCTGGGTGTTGAAGTGGCAGCTCGTGGGTATTCCCTGCTCAGGGATGTAGGGAGAGCCCTGGGGCTAGGGAGCATCCTCTGCACCCCCAGCCTGGCCCCTCTTCTCTGGGCCACTTCAGGTACCAGAGCAGCTTGTGAGGAGTTACCTCCTTGGTACAGGCCTTTTCTCTAAAGGAAAATTGCCAGGAAATGTTGAATATTCTCGGATTTTAAAGGTGTCTTCAATTGATATGAGGCTTGGAAGTCTCCACTTTGAGCTATGCTTTTCAGTTGCTCCCTTGCTTCCTTGGATCTGGGGGTTGTTTTCATAGAATCACAGCATCATTAAGGTTGGAAAGGAGCTCTGAGATCAGCCAAGTCCAGCCATCAATCCCCCACTAAACCACATCCCCAGGTGCCTCATCCGCTCCTTTTTTGAACACTTCCAGGGATGGTGACTCCTCCACTTCCCTGGACAACCTTTCCCAATGCTTGGCAACCCTTTCCATGAAGAAATCTCTCCTGGTAGCCAACAGCAGCCTCCTCTGGTGTGACTTGAGGCAACATGAGCCTGTCAGCTGGAGAGGACAATCCTTGCTGCAACACTCGGCCTGACCCCCAGTAAATGTGTGCAGGGAAGCTGAGCTGAGTCTGTCCTCCAGCCCAGGTTTCCACTCATCCAGACATCTTTTTCTGGGCACAGTTGTTCTCCTGCACACAGGTGCTTTGCTTTTCCCCTTGGGTGGAGTTTTCCTCGTGGTTTGGCAGCCAGGGTGACAGCACAACCTCTGTGGGCCCTGGCTGGGGTTGGGTGCAGAATCAGAGCATTCCAGGATGCTTGGGTGTCTTGTCCCAGGGGATTCCCACCTCTTCCAAAACCCATTACATGTAAGTGGGGTCTGTCATTTCAAGCAAGTTATTCCCAGACAAATAGCAGTGAAAATGTTTTATGGACTGAATCACTGTGAGTGGTTTAATTGCTGCTTTTCTGCAGCACTTAATTCTTGCTGGGATAAGTCACTCCTCTGGCAAGACCTTTGTGTTTTTCAGGTGAGGACCAACCCAAAGCAAGAGGCCTAAAACTACTCACCCATCCCATAAATTGCTTTAAACCAGGGGTGAGCCAGGCTGTAGCTTGCCACTGGAAGAGCTCTGGTTTTCCTACACAGTCATGGAATCACAGGACCATTCAGGCTGAAAAATCCCTCTGAGAACGTCAAGTCCAACCACTCCCCCAGCACTGCCAAGGCCACCACTGCCCCATGTCCCCAAGAGCTGGATCTACATGGCTTTTACATCCCTCCAGGAATGGGAACTCCACTCCTGCCCAGGGCATCTGTGCCAGGGCTGGACAAACCTTTGGGTGAAGGAATTTCCTCAATATCCACCCTGACCTCCCCTGGCCCAGCCTGAGGCTGTTCCCTCTCCTCCTGTCCCTGTTCCCTGCCAGCAGAGCCCAACCCCCCCCGGCTGTCCCCTCCTGTCAGGGAGTGCAGAGCCACAAGGTCCCCCCTGAGCCTCCTTTTCTCCAGGCTGAGCTCCTTTCCCAGCTCCCTCAGGAATTCTCCAGCTCCTTCCCAGCTCCCTTCCCTTCCCTGGACACGCTCCAGCCTCCAAAATGTTTTTAAATACCGACAAACTTGCAAAGCAAACCTTTCAGAGCAGAGCCCGAGCCCTCAGAAGCGGCGCCAGGGGCAGGCCGAGCCGACAGCTCCTGTTCTCACTCGGGCAGCGACAGCTCCCACCTCGCCGTGCCTGGCCTAAATTGGCTCTTTTTGAAACCACTCACATTTCTTGGGGTGCAGCGTGAGCTGTGCAGCCCTGAGCTCAGCACAGGCCATTTATCAGCTCCTGCTCAGAGGTTTTTAGCAGGGACATCATGTGGGTTTAGCAAACAGGCCGGGAGACGCCATCCGGCACCTTCCCCATTAACCTCTCCAGCGTGGCGAGCCAAAAGCCATCGCTTTGGATTGCTGCAGGCCTCGTCCTGCTGGGAAAGCAGCCTGTCCCCTGCGCTTTAAATATACTTGGACATGCCAATCCCCATTTTTAAGATCCAGGGTGGGAAAACAGGCTCTGCCTGCAGCATTATTCACGGCGAAACCTCGCCAGGGTAATATCCAGGAATCCTCTAAGTGACTTTAAGATGCTGTGCTGATGCCTTTTCCGTAAATGAGAGCCATGGGCACGGATAGAGGACTGGTTTAGGACTTAATTTATGCATTGCTTTGAAGTTTATTCAGTGTGTTGCTGCTCTTGTCTCTCTTGGTGAGAGAAAGGGTGGATTTTTCACAGTGGTGGCTCGTGTGAGACCCCACGTGCAGAGCTGCCTCCAGCTCTGAAGTGACCAGCACTGGAAAGCCATGGAGCTGCTGGAGCAAATCCAGAGGAGGCCAAAAAGGTGATGGAAGTGATGTAACTCCTATTATCCTGTGAGGAAAGGCTCAGGGAGATTTTTGAGACCCTTCCAGTGCCTGAAGGGGACTTGAGACAAGGGATGGAGGGACAGGACACAGGGAATGGCTTCCCTCTGCCCACCACTCTTTGACCCACCATGGTCACCCTCGATGCTGGAGGAGTTCACAAACTCTCATGTTTCAACTGTATTTTTTTTCAGCAAATATGAGATTTGATCAATTCTGCTTTGGGATTTTGCAGGTAGAGTTTGCCAGAGGTCTAGGGCCAGGACAAAGATTTTGGTTCCTTCCTGTCCCTCCCGGCAGAGGCTCAGCCCCACTTTCCCTGCAGCCTCCATCCCCACCAGCTGCTGCTCCTGCCACAGCTCCCAGAGGCAGAATCCCTGATTCTCTGCAAATCAAACGCCTGCACATCATTTGCTTTAACCGAGATACCTTTGAAAGAGTTTCTACAGACTGAATTTGTAATGCACATTTGGGAAGGTTTCTTTCCCACCGTTATCAGCTCTAATGAAATCCCAGGTCAGTTTTAGGCAGCCTGTTATCTCTGTGATCTGGAGCTCTGCACTAATTTCCAGGAGTCTAAATCTTCCAAATGAACTTCTTCATTTTGGGGTGGACGTGGCTTTTCCCCAGCACAGATCCCTGGGGCTCAGGAGGAGCAAACCCCCAGGCTTTTCTCCCTGGGCAGCAGTTACCCCATGCACTTTTTACTCCTCTTTAATTTTAAAAGCCTCTTGTGTGGTTGAATGTCTTCACTTTCAGCTCTGTTCCCACACTGGTTTTATGGTCAGAGGGATTTTGTTGTTATTTCCTTTTTTTATGCACCTATGTCACTCTGCAGCTCTTGCAGTGGTACCAAATCTCTCCATCGGCAAATCGTGGAATGGTTTGGGTTGGGATGGACCATAAAGCTTATCTGGTTCCAAGCTCCAGGCTCATCTGGTTCAGGCTGGACATTAGGAAAAATTACTCAGAGTCAGGGTGATTGGAGATTGGAAGGGGCAGCCTAGGGAGGTGGTGGAGTCCCCATTCCTGGGGGTGTTTAAGAAAGACTGGACGTGGCACTCAGCAATACATTTGGTTCATATATGTCCAGGACTCTGCTTTGTCCCTCGACACCATCCCTAATTGGTTAATTTGATTTACATGAGGTTAAATAAAAAGCTGCATGACGTGTTTTGCTGGACTTCCATCAAATTGCTCAACAATAGCACCACTTACGTGTACGGTGTGTACAAATATGACTTTTCCACTCTCTGAGTGAAAGTAATTTATCAACAAGTGGTCCTTGTCCCTGTACCGTGGCAAGTCTTTGTGAAATCTACTTTTTAGAGCAGGCTGTGGTTTATACAAAGTGTGTCTTCATTAGAAAGATGCTGTATTTTTTAAAGGTTAAGATGCAGAAGAATGAAAAGCAAGCGTGCAGTTTGGAATAATTTTTGAAGGGGAAAGCTCTCCATTGTGCAGACACTCCTTGAAATGAATAGATCTGCATTAAACATGTTCTTGAACTTGGCGATGGACTTTGATTCCATCCATTGTGGAGGATATCTCACCAGTGTGAGGGAAATGGTGGAACAGGGAGCTGGGTGATTTATCCTTCCATCTCCACCTTTGTGTTTGCCAGCCAGCAGAGAGGACATTGTTCCCCTTCCCTCTGTATCTGTTGTTTGGGACAGTCAGTGGATGGAGCACCCTTGGGCACGTGGGATGCTCCTTCTCCTGCCAGGAGGTTTTTAATCCACATCTCCTGAAGAGCTGTTTCCCCCACGCTTGCTGGTGATGCCTTAAATGGCTCCCTAGAAACAGAGCCCAGACAGGAATAAAGGAATCAAGGAGGGATTGATTGGAAAGGCCTTCAGAGGTACACTCTGGGCTCCAGAGGCTCCTGCCTTAGTGCATCCCAACATGGACAAGGACAGCTCCCGAGTTCTTCCCACTTGGATCTCAGCATCAATTCCCCAAGCAGAAGCCAGGCAAGGATGGAATTTGCCCAAGCTTGCCCCCCTGTCCCCAAGATTGTGGTTTGCAGTTGTTGGGCCTAGGAGGGTCTGGGTGTCCTTGGAGAGCTGGAGAGGCTTTGTTGTGTGTGTGTGAGCATGAGAGAACAGCACTGAACGAGCTCCAGGGAACTGCAGAGTGACACTGGGCAGGGCAGGGTTGGAAGAATATAAAAGTTAAAACCTAAGGCATCACTGGTGTCTTTCCCATGTGGATGCAGCACAGCCCTTCCCAAGAGGATCCTGCCCTCTGCACCACACACTGAACCCAAAAACCATGGCTTGGTTGACCCTTGGCAGTGCCTGGGACCAGCCTCGTGTGTGTGTCCCTTGTGGAGTCTGAAAGATGATTTTTGGTTTATTCGACTGAAACTTTTAATTTTATCTTCTTATAAATCTGAAGCGATGCTTTGGAAAACAAAGAGAACACAGTGTCACAGTCTGATTGTGTCTCCATGATGAGAGATTCCTTGTCTTGGAGTGGGAGTTGATGCCCCAAGTTCTCCAGATCCTGGCAAGAGGTGCTGGGACCTCACCTGTGGTGCAGAAGGGAGGGATCCATCCACCTTCATCTCAGGGAGTGGAGACATGGACTGTCCTCGCTGTTAGGAAACAGAGGAAGCTCCCTAAAGTTGTTTTAGAGCTGGGGGAAGGCAGAGCTGAGCAGGGTGTGAGGTCAGACAGTGGCACCCACGTGCTCAGAGCAGACCCTTTCCCCCCTTGTCGCAAAGCCCTGTCTCTCCCTGTCTCCACTGAAGTGATTTAGAGGCAACTTGGCATAAGAGGAGTTTTAAATCTTCTTCTTTTGTGTCTGTCAGTGTTTCCTTGAGAGACACCTTTTTTTTTGAGCTGGATGAATGGCCTTTCCCAGGTGTGGTTGACACTCAGCACATCAAAGATGCAGAGCTGCAGTGGGATCCGTGTGTGCCAATGTGGGTGGCATTGGGAAGGCACCTGCAGCCTGGGAGAGGCTGTGGCCACCACAAAACCACTTTGCTTTTCTGAAAATACTGAAATCCCAAGTGTTGTTATTGAATTGATGCTAGCAGCCATCTGGAATCAGGGAAAAACTGGGGAGGCTGCAGCGTTCCAGGCAGGCGAGATGATGGCTCCAGAGCAGGCAACCTCAGCTCAGCATTCCCTGGCTGATCTCAGTTTTGTGTCTCAGCACTGATGTTATTTTAATACAGTTCCATGGCTGGAGTTGCTGTGATTAGCAGAGCAATTTGCAGCGCGTTCTTCAAAATTGCCAATCAATTCGAGCCCAAAATAGACAGGAACTGCTGCAGAATCAATGGCTGCTGCCCAAAAAAGCCCTGAATGGTTTATGAAGTCTGAGCAGGATTCGAGGTACCTCTGTGACGTGCAGGATCCCCAAGCTCCTGCCTTGCACCCCTTTTAATTGCAGAGTGGAGAACAAGGTTGTTGAGGCTAAAAGGGAACGAGGAGTTGTGTGGATTTTGTTAAATCCCTTGGAGGTGGCTGTGGCTCCTCGTGCTGCCACAGGATGCAGAGGTCACATCCTTCCCACCTCCTTTTATCCCAGCAGCAGGGCAGGATTTAGGAGGTTTAGCAGTGAGTTTTAGAAGAGGAGTGACTTTCTCCTCCTTTAGAAGATAAATATGCACCCGGGTTATCCACTGGCACTGACTTTGAGGATGGAATTAGCTGGATTTTGTCCTGCTCAGGCCAATAGTGTTGCCAGCAGCTGCTGGAGCTGGAGCAGCCCAGGGTACAGATGGCACCGTGCAGCCACATCCATGACACCATTCCTCTCTCATGGTGTTTCTACTGCCAAGCCAGTAGGAATGGAGCCCATGGGCTCCATTTTCCTTTGTATTTCCCCTCTCCTTGCTGTCTGCAAGGCAATATCAGCCAGTGTTCCGTGAGGGGGGTGGAGATTTTGGGTTGGGGAGCTCTGGGTGCCCATCCATCACATCCATCTTCCCCTTGGAATCTGAGGTGTGCTGCCCCTTGCAGCCAGGGACCCCCACAAGGGTGGTCATCCCTTAAATCCTGGTGTGTGTTTGGGGGTCAGGGTGACACAGGTGGGTGACAGAGGGGACATGAGCAAAGCCCAGCCAGGGGGAAAACACTGAGGTGCAGGCTGTGTGTTATCTGGTCTTGGTATTTCAGGGGAATTGGTACCAAACCATGAATTCATCCTTCAGCTGGCATTTATTAATCTGTTTTCAGTTGGGTTTTGACTTTGTTGAAGTCTTACTCCTTACAGGGGGAGGCTCAGAAATATAGCCAGAAATAAGATGGGATTTGAAGTGATATAAAATGTTTTTCAGCTTTGCCACGGAGAAGTTGGGGTTTTTGTTTGGTTTCCCTTTTTCTTAGCAGTTCCATCACTGCACTCAGTTTATCTGGGGTACTTTGGAACTGACAATGAAGTGTCCTTGAGAGGCTGGGAGCACATCGCTGCTGACTCCTGAGAAAGTTTTTTAAAAGCCAGATTGATTGTTTTGAGGAAAAAAACAACAAAACCCTTATTTTGTGGAAAGCAAAGCCCCCAGCAGGGCTTGGCATGAGGTGGAGACAAAGAGAGGCCTGGAGCATCCAGCCCAGCCAAGGCTTCCCTCCCATCCCTCCCTTGCCTCGCTCATGTTGTGAGCACAGATTTGGATGCGAGTTTTGTATTTTTACTGAAGAATGGATTTCATGGCTGCCCCAAGTGAGAGGAGCTGTGATGTATTCACTGATGTCAGGCAGGGGATGTTTACCTCTTTATCTCAGCTGCGGCAGCGCCCGCAGTATTTTCTTCCTCTGTTCTCCAAGACTCGTTAAACGTTACAAACATCAGCCAAGTCCTAATGAAACAATTGCGTCCTCGTGGCTTGATATGCAAAGTAACACCTCCAGCAAGGGCTGATAAATGCCTGTCTTTATGGTTTTTTCTTCCCACTACCTTCACATGGAAGGGAAATGTATTGACTTCCTCTGCTCTGAAGAGCTGGGGGTGTTCAGCCTGGAGAAGAGAAGGCTCCAGGGAGACTTTAGAGCCCTTTCCAGAGCCTAAAGGGGCTCCAGGAGAGGGACTGCAGTGATAGGACACAGGGAATGGCTTCCCAGTGCCAGAGGGCAGGGATGGATGGGAGATTGGGAAGGAATTGTTCCCTGGGAGGGTGGGCAGGCCCTGGCACAGGGTGCCCAGAGAAGCTGTGGCTGCCCCTGGATCCCTGGCAGTGCCCAAGGCCAGGTTGGATGGGGCTTGGAGCAGCCTGGGACAGTGGAAGGTGTCCCACCCATGGCAGGGGGTGGGATGAGATGAGCTTTATGATCCTTTCCAACCCAAACCGTGCCTTCATTTGTGCTCCCCTGCGCCGTGCCCGATGCTGCAGGTGGGATGTTGGGGCAGATCCCTGGCAGCCCCGGGTTATTCTGTGTCCTCTCCCAGCTCAGGGCTTCATCCCTGGCACCTTGGGCAAATGGCTGCTGCATTTGTCCCTGTCTGTGCCCCTGTGAGGCCGTGCCAGGAGCAGCCAGATCCTCCAGCACGGCCGAGAGCTGCGGCGTTAGCGCTGGGGGAGTCCCAGGCTGACTGATTGGTGTAGCAGGGTTTGAATTCTGCACTGAATATGACTAATAATCCATGACCTGGCTGTGATTATAGATGAAAGAAAGCTGATGAAGAGACCCTGCAGTGGCACAGAAAGGAATTAGCCATTGTCTAAAGCCAGGGCAGTACCGGAGCATTTGGATTTCACATCTGAGATTCATGGGTGAATAATTCAGCACTTGAAAAAATGCTTCAGCCTCAGTGTGACATCTCTACATCTTCTTTCAGTGATATCCAAGACTTTAACTAAACATTGCTTCCCAGGGAGCTGGGGCAGCTGTCCAGATATTTTTCCTCTTAAATATCAGCATTCCAGATTGTTACCTGGATACGGATGGAGATTTGGACTGATATCTTAGGAGATGCAATCTCTCTTAATGCAGGATTTTGCCTTCAGAAATCGCCTCCGACGTTCGGCGGAACCCAAAACCTTTCCAAAAGTAAAATGAAGAGATGTGGCTTTAGATTTAATTGTTGCTTCCACCTAATCGTGGGATCTGCTAAGGCCTGTGGAGTGGGGATGGGTTTGTTGGGGAATTTTTGAATAAATGAACCCGTTCTCAAAGGCAAAATGTTGGTGGGTTTATTAAACGTGAATAGGAAAGTGGAGGAAAAGTAGGTTGTGCATGAAAGAGCCTTGGAAAATGGCTTGATGTTTTCTATAAGGGCCCTGTAACCCTAAAATTAATCCAGTGCTATTAAATCCCTGCTTTTGAGTGGAAAGGAAGAACCATCCAGGAATGTAAGTGTTAAAGTGTTCCTACAACCTCAGCTCCGCTTCCTCCAGCGTATACATTAGTATAAGTCTTTAAATAAATGATCACATATTATTCCTCAAATAATTCATCCATTTTCTGAATTATTAGCTAAAAATGGATGGTATCTTATAATTGTCATCAATTCCAACTCCTTATCGGGCCTAATAAGTTCTTTTCTCGGTGTGATAAGTGTTTTGATCATTTCCTTTTCCTACCTCCCCTGATTCCCTTTCTAGTCAGAAGCATTCGCTCCTTGGTGTGCACGTCACAGGATGAGACTGGGAAGCTGTTTTACCTGTAAAATGTGTGGCCCAGCTGTGTCAGCTGTAGGAAACCACTCAGGAAAATAAACCCAAGTCAGTAGGTGCTGCATGTTTTCCCCCATGTGGGTCCCTTTTAGGCTCACCTTGCCAGGCAGAGCTGCTGCACTGAGGTGGTCTCAGGGAAAAAATGATGATGGTGATGATGATGATGGTGTATTTAAGAGTTGTTACCTGCTTGTGTAATTAAAGATTTCAAAAGCAAATGAACAGAAGCAGCCCCAGCTTTGTGCTCCAGAGCTAAAAGCACAGGCATTCCTTTCCAAGCACAAGGAATATGCAGGAATTGCACGAAGTTGGAAGTTTAAAAAGGAAATCGTATGGAAGGGCCCATCTGCTATCAGTGCAGTCATTTATATGTACAGAGAAAGGAAAAATCCTCAGGAAACTTGGGACTTGTTCAGGAATATTCAAAGGATCTGGCTAGAAACTTGGATATAATGTCTAAGGGGATTTTGTCTTCCACATCCCTGCAGAACATCTCCGTTTTTGGGGGGATTTCTCACCGTTGCCTCTTTTCTGGCAATCCTCAGTTTCTAGAAGGTGATGATGGCCTGGGATTTAACACATGCCATGGCCCTGCCCACGGGAACGAGATGAGCTTTAAAGTCCCTTCCAACCCAAACAATTTTGGGATTCTGGGATTCCATAGTAGTAAGGGAACATCAGTGAGCACTCCCTGAACCAGTTCTTTGTGTGAAACACGGGAGGAATGAGCCCTTCCTCCCCTTGCTCCAGCTTAATTCCTTCCTGTGCCTAAGCCAAGCACTCTGTTGGTTAGTTTCCTATCTGTGCTTTTATGAAAATTATGTGTATTTTAGAAATTAACACTTTTTATCTGGAGTCCACGTCGGCTAATTGCTAATAAGAGACAAACGAGATTCGTTAAAATTTCTTTTTCTCCTATAAAATTTCTAATTTGGAGATATTAGGAAAGAGAAATGTTTACCCCACTAGGGTTACTGCAAATATCCTGATGAGCTTTCACATCCTCCTCCGGCACCAGCCTAATTACCCTCCTTAGTCCAAACTTTAATATATTACAAATTCGTACAGAAAAAAAAAAAAGTCCTCTTTTCATCCTTCTTTTTTTAAACCTGGTGTTCTTTTTTTAACAGGAAAAGAAGAGAATATTTGTCATTGGGAAAGAGGCAATGGTAAAGTTTAGGACTGAGACTTTCCTTCAGCATTTCCCTGAGAAATCCAACTCTTTCTGCTGTTTTGGCTCTGCATTAATCTGTATTTCTAAACAAAATTTTACACACCCTTCTTCAGCTGAGTTATTTCATAATAATATGTGTGAGGGACTCTGAAACATCTCCTTTCTTCATCAGCTTCTGTAATCTTAATGTACTCGACCTTGGCCTCTCCTGGTTCCTGATGAGGTTCACAGGAAGAGTTTGTTAAGCTTTTCAGACACTGGTTTGTCAATGGATCCATAAATACAGCAGCAGAAAGAGAATCTGGGTGATAAGTTCATTTAAATGAAGTAATTCTGCCCATGAAGAAATCTCCATCCCAAACTATTCTTTAATGGCTTTTGTTATTTTAGAGTAGACTGATGTATAATTAGCTTTGGAGAGTCCTCGTGGTTTGGTGAGGTTAATACTCCAGGATCCTGCTGAATCTTCAACCTTTGCCCATTTATGAGAGTTGGAGTTTTTAATCATTCCACTCTAATTTTCTCAGAAATCCAGGCCCTTAACATTTCTTAACTTTATTTCTGGAGTTGCAGTGAAAAATTACATGTTTGGAATACAGTTGCTTTTAAGGAGGAAAGGCAAAAAGCAACATCATGGGCTGCTTTTGGGCATCTGTGGTACTTAAAGGGAGCTTCGAAAAAAGATGGAGAGAGGCTTCAGACAGGACAAGGGACAAGAGTTTTAAACTGCCAAGGGGAGATTTAGATTAGGAATGAGGAGGAAAAACTTCCCTGGGAGGGTGATGAGGCCCTGGCACAGGGTGCCCAGAGAAGCTGTGGCTGCCCCTGGATCCCTGGCCAGGTTGGATGGGGCTTGGAGCAGCCTGGGACAGTGGAAGGTGTCCCTGCCCATGGCAGAGAGTGGGATGAGATGGTCTTTAAGGTCCCTTCCAATCCAAGCCATTCTGTGATTCTATTAATTAGAAATGTTTTTACTTCTGGCCATCACAGCTAAACCAAAGTTTGTGTTCTTACTCATTCTCAGGAGATGAAAATCTCCCCCTCACTTGCCAGTGCTTTTCAAAACTATGCAGCTGCTGACACTAATTATTGCTTCATTTCCTTCCACTTCTATAAAATATGAGAGGATGACCAAAAAAAACCCCAGTGACTTTTCTTAATCATCCTTCCTTGCTCTTGGTAGGCAGGAATTCTCTTTGTGCTTCTCGTCCTCAAAATGGAGTGCACTCATTGAAGCCCTCATGAGTCCACCTGGATTCCTGCATTTCCTCACCCTCATTACTCCCAGGGGAACATTCACCTGGCCCCATGTGCAAATCCATCCCACATTTGGTAAAAAGGGATATTTAATAAGAAAAGGGATATTTATTTCTTCCTTACCTGAGAAATCAAGGCTTTCTGAGGCTCTCAGTTGCTGTCTGTGGGGACGTGGAGTGGAGCTGTGTTCATGTGAGGCCAACAACCTCTGTCTGTGGCCTTGGACCATCCTTTTCCCTTCCATTTTCTCAGTCTCTCTGTTTTCCCTTTCCCCACGAGCTTCCCCTTCTCTTGCAGTGCTTCTTCCCTGACTCTTCCCTTTCTCACTCTGCATTTTGGAGCTCTCCTCTCTGGGCTTTGGCAGCTCTGCCTTCCCTAACACGGGACAGCATTAATGCTGAAACCCTGCACATTTCAGACGTTCCCTCATGCGTTTCGGCTCCTCCAGGATTTTAATTGCCACCTTTTTCCCTTTGTGATACACTGCTGCTCTTGATGTCTGAGAATGCATTTACAGAGAGAGCTCCTTTGGTATTTAATGTGTGCTTTGTCAGGAAGGCTGTAATTTTGTTCACTTCCTCCCTTTTGCCTTAAAGTTGTTTGTGACAGGTCTTGAAACACTCACACCTCATGTCCTCCCAGAGTAAGGTCAGAAACTGTCATTTATTTTAGAGTTGGCTTTAAATAGGCTGTTCTTGATATCATATCTGGGGGTCTGCTGGAGTTAGGGCTTGGGCTCTGCAGTAATTGTTGCATCTGCTTTCAGCTGAGGAAGAGTGGAGGCTTGCTATGAATATTAACAACTCATCCATCCTTTACACCTTCTGGGAACACACCAGTTCTGAAATTGTTTCCTCTTTTCACGGTTTTTGTGTTCTCCATTTTCTCTGCAAGCTCCTTCTTTTTAATCAATTTTATTTCTTCCCCCAGATTTATTCCTAATTGGAGGCTTTTATCTGTATTTATACCTGAACTTATTCTCAGCTAACGTTGGCTGTATCAGGCCTTACCTTCTTGTAGAGTTTTAGATGTCTTCCTCCTGGGATTGACCCACAAAACCTTTCTTTTTTTCCTATTTCTCCTTCACTTGACCTTTTCTCCCACGTGCTCTCCATCATTGATAGGAAGAGCCCAGGGAACTGCTGGGAGATGCAATTTCCTTGTGAGATTTTCCTGGGAAAATAGCTTTGAAACCAGAACCCTCAAGTCCAGCATCCTTTCCGTGGACTGGAGCAGCACTTCACGGTGGGCAGAGTGGGAGGATGGTTTCACACTGTTCCTTTCCTTAGGAACTTCACCTTTCTTACCCTCTCAGTTCTGGAAACCTCAGGGATTCTGAATTTTTTTTCTTATCATGGGCAAAATTCAGAGAGCCTCGGCCTGGGGAGAAATGTAAATTTGTGGAAACAGAGCTTTACTCAGAGAGGTGCTATTAGTATTAAAATACATCCCCAATTGCTGGCAAGTGAAAATTCTGAGCACTTCATCCACCAGTTATGAAATCATGGTGAAAAAGCAAGGATCAAATGGAATCCCTGGAATAAAAAGGATGAGGACATTGCAGAATCTGGTAGGAAAACAGAGTCCTTCAGGTCAGGGAAGGAGCAGCCTGGCATTGCTGTGGCTTCTGGTGCTGCCTCACCACAACTTCTCCATGGGGAGTTCTGTCCCTTCTCTGCTGTGGGACTGAACAGCTAAAAAAAAGGGGAAAGAACCCAAGAGAAAAACAACCAAGCAGAAAACCACCTGGCTCTCATCCTCTGCAGAGGTCCAGCTGCCTGTGCCAGCACAGGAGATGTGTGTGTGCTGTCCTCGCTGCTGAGAGGAGCTGGGTGCTCAGGGATGGAGCCTGCAGGGGGAGAGAGAGGTGGCTCAGGATTTTGGGGAGAGCCTGGGTTCTGTTCCCAGCTACTTCCTGGCCCTGAACTCTGCTCTGAGCTGCTGCAGGAGTTGCTGAAGTCCTGCACGGGCAGGAGACTGGGTTAGGAGAGGAGCATGGTGTGTTCAGCATCCCCCACCCACGGGGAGAGCTGAATCCTCTCCTACTATTACTCCACTGACTGTAAATATCTCGGAGACATTTACATGGTATTTCTTTTTAAGTATATAATGTTTTCATTCAAAAGTATCACAATTCTTAAAAGACCTGTCAGAGGCTCTGACATGTAATTAATTTCTCTAAAGCTCTTTTTTTGAAAGATACAGCTGCATATATAGAACACCTTCACTTATTCACAATTCTGCAGGAAAAAAAACCACAGCTTCTTCTTCTTCTTCGCTTTCTTCCCCCACCTCTCCATAAAAAGATTCTCCTTCACTTTGGATACTCCCTCTCTGTCTACCCTCGTGAGCTACAACCCTCAGGATGTGGAAGCTGTGTGTGAAGAGGAGCCAGCACTTTGGGTTTTGTCTGGGTGTGAGTGACCTTTTGTTTATTCAGCTTGAAGCTGAAACACTCTTGCAACTTGGATGCCAGAGCAGCTCAGAATCTTGTCCACCCCATGGAATTCCCACGTGTGCAGCTGGGCTTTCAGTCAGCCTCGTGGGCTGCTTTTTATTGTTACCTGGTAGATTTTTTTTTTATTCCCTTTCTCTACCTGGGAGGAGAGTATTGAGCTCTGTGGTGTAATGGTGGTGCCCAGGAAATAAGAAGGAGGTGATGTTCAACCAGGAGTGGATAAATATTTATGTTTATAGCGACACAGAGACATAGATACAAGGATTTAAGTGGTCAAGCACTTTGTAAACATCCACTCGGGAAAGCTGCACCAGGCTGGGGGGAATTTTCTGGCAGACAAGGAAAGTGACTCCTTGCTCTCTTTGTAGTGGACAGCCATTGAGTAAATGCATTTTTTTGGTTGTATAAAAGGGTGGCATGTCCCCTTTTGCCTTTTTAAAATTAGTGTTAATAGGAACATGCTTAAATCCCAAAGTTTGGAAGGGCTTAAGTGAACAAAAAGTCCATCATTTATGTGACTGGAGGTGAATGAGGGAACATGTCCAGGATTTTTAACTTTGCAGTTCATCCTTCTCTGTTTGAGGGTTCCTTCCCACCCTGATCATTCTGGGATTCTGTGATTCTAGGAATTTACAGAACAAGAAATAATCTGGTTTCAGTCCAAGGAGCTGCTGGAGGGACATTCCACCAGGAATGTGGTGTTAGGAGCAGGGGGAGCTGGTGGGGCCTCACCTGAGACATCATTTTCCAACCACATTTGCCTCCACTCCAGCAACACCAACCCCCATAAAATTTCTCAAGTATCTCAGGAGGTTTTTTTAAAGGAGAACAAAAAAATCCTTTGGGTTTCTTGGCCCCCTGGGCTGAGGGCAGCAGGAGGTTTGTGGCTGAGGGTCCATTGTGGTGCTGTGTTTGTGCTCTCCCAGATGTGTGGTCACTAACAGGTTTTGTATGGCCCTGTTAGCACTAGAAATGGGAAAATTGACAGGAATCATGGGGAAAGGGGAATTTCCTCAGCTGTGATGCTGAGGGTTTTTAGAGGCACTTGCAGTCTTTCACCTGACCTGAGTGAGAGGGCTGAAAGGGTTTTCTCCAGGTCACTGAGCCCTGTGTATTGCTACCACAGCTCTGCATCCCCTCCTTCTGTCCATTAATTTGTCCATCTTGTGCTTCAAACGACTTGGATTGTTGTTCAGCTCCACTGCTTGCTTTCTGTGGCTTCTTCCCCTCCATCTCCTTGCTTAGGCAGTGACTCTGTGGTGCCAGCTGTGACCTTAGCAGGCCAATGCCCTGCAGTCCGTGGTGCAATCAGCAAAAGTCCTTCTGAATTCTTCCCTGTGACTGAACGTGCCCTGCCTGTCCTTGAAGCACAGCCAGCCCCACTGTGCTCCCATCCTCCTCCTCCTCCAGAGATCTGGAGTTCATCTGACCCCACGTCTTTGCCCTTCGCCTCCCGCCCACCATCCTCTTCCTCCATCCACTCTGCCTTCAGTCAAGTTCATAAACTTCAAGCTGGTGCCTGATTTTCCTCCTGCCAGCTCTTGATAATAGCGTGACCCCAGCCGTGCCTCTCCTCAGTGGCCTGACACCACCTGAAATCTGTATTCTTTCCCTTTTATACTTCAGTCTGCAGATGATTCTGTGTTCTGTGCTCTCCTGCTACCCACTGTATTCTCTGCCTACCACCTTTATCCCCCAGACCTCTCCTGGTTTAGTTTTTCTTCCCTGGGACCCAGCTGTTCTCCTCTTTGTTATCCCCAGCCTTCTGTTCCTGCCTGTTCTTCATCACATCCAGCCCCTTTGTCAGCTTTTCTTTCCCAGTTGCTGCATTTCTCCCTGTCCCTTTTGGGATCTCCCCTTTCCTGGTCAGACTGGTCCCAAAGGTTCCCTTGTTCAGCAGGTCTCAGCAAACCTGGATTGTCTGTCCCATTTGTGCTTCATCTCTGCCTCACCCTACAGGAAGATCTCCCATCTAGACTCAGTTCTTTCCAGCTGGATTCTGGAGCTCAGCTCTGCTCTCTGGGTCACTGCAGTCGAGGAAAAGAGTTGTGCCCAAGCACATCTCCTTTGTTGTTGCATTTCATTCTCTTCATTGTCTCCTCCAGCCTTTGGATCTCATCCACTGGGAACATCCCTTGTCTGCTTCCCTCCCCCTTGTGCACACACATCCCAGAAAATCCCAATACCAGTGGATTAAAAGTCTGTCAGCTCTCCCTCTGTGCCTGTTTGCCTGCCTGCCTGCGTGCCTGTTGCTTGCCCCAGTCTGTTCCCTGCTCTCTCCATGAAGGTTGGCCCTTGAGCATCCATCAGAATCAAGGAAAGGGAGACTCCTTCCTCATGGATCTGTTTGCAAACCACCAACATGAGCATGGAACCCACGGCTGGGATCCTGCTCCTTCCTCCCCCGTTGGAAATCCCAGCAGGGACTGCCTGGCACCATCCTGTCCTTTGGGATTCCTTGGGGAGCTCATTGTTGTTTCCTCCCTGGAGATGTTTTGTGTGCTGGAAGTGACAGATTTACAATATTGGGGAATTTCTGTCCCTGCTTTTTGTCCTGTGTTTTACTCATTGCAGGCCATTACTGGAACACGGTGTGATGGTTTTCTGGGGTGAAAAGAGACCACCTGTGGCATTTTACACCACATCCCTGCTCATCCAGGACATTCAGGGTAGATTGGGTCAGCAGAGATGCTGCTGGTGCTCCTGAGCTCAGAGCTGCAGGTGTCAGCTCTTCACACCCAGAAACAGAGACTTGACTTGCAGGATGAACCTTCCGACAGAGCCCTGGAGCAGCTCTTAGCCCTCACCCTGCATCCTGGGGGTTAAACAGGGAGGAAAATGTCCATAGTGTCCCTGTTTGGGTTATGTACTTGGATACCTTGAAATGCTGCCATGATTCTCCTGTGAATATAAAACTAATTAAATACTTGAAGGATGATCATACTCGCAGTCGTTTCAAGGTCTGAGGCTGTTCTCCTGGCAGGGCCTTTCCCCTTTTACTTGCATGGCCCCAGGGAGACTTTGGAGCCCTTTCCAGTGCCTAAAGGGGCTCCAGGAGAGCTGGAGAAGGACTTTGGACAGGGGTCTGGAGGGACAGGACACAGGGAATGGCTTCCCAGTGCCAGAGGGCAGGGCTGGATGGGAGATTGGGAAGGAATTGTTCCCTGGGAGGGTGGGCAGGCCCTGGCACAGGGTGCCCAGAGAAGCTGTGGCTGCCCCTGGATCCCTGGCAGTGCCCAAGGCCAGGCTGGATGGGGCTTGGAGCAGCCTGGGTTAGTGGAAGGTGTCCCTGCCCATAGCAGGGGGTTGGGATTAGGATTAGCTTTCAGGATCCTTCCTACCCAGAGCATTCTGTGACACCTCAGCCCCCTCCCCAGCAGCCTGACTGGCCCATGTGTGGAACCCATGGTGCTTCTCTGGTCTCCTGAGACCCCTCTGGTTCTCCCGAGGCTGAAGATATTTTATTAATATTTTCATTAATAGATATTCTAAAAACTTAATTTATTAATACTTCTGTTAATTAAGGCACATTTAACAGGCAGGAGATAATATCAAGGAGCTGCAGCCTGTCACTGGCAGACGCAGAAGCAGCTTCCACACTCAGACATTAATCTCCTTCATGGAAAAATAACTCTGATCTCTGCTCTGGCTTTTGGAGTCTCTCCTGCTCCAACATGTCAGCGATGAAAGGCCACAGAGGGAGCTCAGGGTGTGGGGAGGGTGTGCTGGCAGGAGTGGGGTCTTACCACAGCAAACCGGCTGGCGTTGGAGAGCTTTGAGATGGGGATTTGCATCAAAGGAAAACTCTCGGGGTTAGTTAAATATTCCTCTAAATATGCAAAGGAATGGAGTTACTGATGCTTGTTATTCTTATCTTCCTCTTGGTGTCACAACATCTTTAAGTTGGGTGAAGGTTTCACTTACTAAGGCGGTTGTAAAGATTTCACGTTAATTAAGAGGACTCCACTGCAAATCTGAATATGAATGAAGTTTGGCTGCTGAACCCCAGGGCAGTGAGTGCTGTGGGAACGGCAGACACTGACAAATGTTGATGTGAAAAGTAAAAAGCCAAACAAAAAAAAACCCCAAACCCAGAAAAACACCCTAAACCAATGCTGCAGTCTAGTACCTGTTCTGTGAGGGAGGAAAAAAAATTGAGTTTGACTTGCCAGAAGGGCATAGAATAGATTTTGACTTGAATTTGCAGTCAAAGAAGTGAAATTCTGTCAATCAGGAGCACTGGTGAGGGTTCTCCAGTGCCACCCACACCCAGGTTTCAGCAGCATCACTCCATTGCTCCTGCTCCCTCTCCGTAGGCAGGTGGTGACTTTGAAGGGTGGGGGGAACTCAGTGGAGGGTGGGAGAAGATCTGGGCTGGGTCCTGACCTCAGGTTCATAGCTCTGGTGAAGTCCCACTAAGCCCAGACAGCCTCCACCACTCACCATTCTCTGCAGGTGAAGCTTCAGTGGGGACAGAGAGGGCAGTCCTAGGGGTCTGGGGAATGAGGCTTCCAGGGATGGAGCTCTCGTGAGGTTAGAGATACCTTTCCACAAAAAAAAGCTTTTTTTGGGAAGTTTTTCCTACCTGCCACTGCTTGGAAGGGCAAGGGTGAGCAGCTGTCACTCCAGTATCCATATTTTCTTCCAGCTCCATCCACTTCCATTCCTTCCACTTCCAGATGAAGTGGAATGAATCCTCTCCTTCATCTCTCCACTGATCCAGCTGGAGGTGGATGGGCTTTCCTGGCTGGACATGACCAATCTGCCTTTGCACAGCAATTTTGGGTGATGTGGAGGGTCCTGCCCAGGTGCTGAGCACCTCTCCACCTCCCAGAGCAGGACTTTAGGGAAGAAAACGCTGATACACATTTCCACCTGGCTGGAAATACATGGGACTTAGCTTTTGGAGTGGAAAAGTGACAAGCTGAGAGCCTAAATAAATTGGATTTGTCCTCTTTAGGAGGGTGCAGGCAGCGTGTGAGGCTGTGTGGGGGTGGTTTATTGTTGTTATTTTTTATTCACGGTTCCTGGAGCTGATCCTGGGGATTGCACTGACTGTGGTTGTGTTTCTGGAAATGTGCAGGTTGGCCAGATGCAGTGGGGCATGGAGTGAACAGAAAGAGGTTAAATTGATGGATGACCAACAAGAGCGGGATTGTGCCTCAGAAGACCAAGAAACTATCCTGATTAATGGGGTGAAAGAAAATGGTAAGGAACTTAATTATGGTACACGAGGGAGCAGCGACAACTTGGAAGCCAACTTATTTTCCTAATTCCTTTTGTGCATTTAATATGAGCAGTTTGTGGGTATGTCTGAGATGTGCAGCAGGGGAGTAAATGGGTGTTTCCTGCACAGGAATCACTCCAGCCATAGATCTCCACCTTTTTAGGCCTTAACAAGAAGTGCTTTTGCCTGTGCATGGCTGGAAATGTTTATGTGCACATGCAGTTTGAATGAGAGATTTTAGTTTGGTTTCTTGGGGAAGAAAAGTCATCCAGGACTTTGTAGCTCCTCTGTCTGTTGGGAATCTTTCCCTCTCTCAGCATTATGCTCCCATTAGCCAATATTAGCAAAATTAGTCCCTACAAACAGGGGGGAAATTAGAGATTGGGTAGGAGAAAGAAAGCAGGATTAGTGGGAAGGGAAGGTTGGATTTGTGAGCTTGTTCTTGCCCGTGTCCCATCACCCAGCACATGGGATCCTCTCTCCTGTAATCCCTTTCCTGCACAGACAGGTTGTGCTCCTGGGAGCCACCAGGTCACTCCAGCTGCCACCAGCATGGGTGGGGAAGGATCAGCCCCTTCCAGCAGCCCCCCAAAATGCCCAAATTTGTCTGTATCTGTTTCATCAATTCCATACTTGCTTTCAGAATAACTCAGTGCTCAGCTGTCTGAAACCCTGAAATTATTCATTGAAATAAATAAGCCTCTGAGCATTTTCTGAGGTCGTTTGGACTGTAGTCTCTGGCCACAGTAAATGCAGAGGGGAGGCAGAGGCTGATGATGCTTTCATTCTTCAATGTGTTTTATGTTTAATTTCATGGCTTTTTACATTTTGTATTGGCCCATAAATCTTGAGAGAGATAGATAGATAGATAGATTTTATTTATATATAAATTTGATCCTGTTAGATACCAAGGAATTGATCCTCTGACATATGTTCAGATCTTTCTCTCAGCTCTAAACAAGGTGGTAGAGACAAATGTCCTTGTTCTTTACCAAAACCTTGGAGCAACTCCAGCCACGTGGGTGCCCATGAGGAGCCCTCAGCTTGTGCTGGTGGCAGGTGAGGCACATGCTCCCACTCGCCCCTGGGATGTAATTTGGGAGGGATCTGTCCCTGTCTGCCCATCTCCTTCCTGACTCCAGGGTAAAGCTGCAGCTGCTGGAGCTACAAGAGGATTTTGTAGCCATTGTCCCCTTCCCTCCTCCAGTGGACAGCAAAATCAGTGCTGCCCTGATCAGTAAGGAGGAAGATTTCTAGAAGAATTCTTGAATTCCACTTCCATGGAATTCAATTAAACAGGGCTTAAAAAGTGCTTTAATTAGACAAAACATTATCAAGTGGTTTATGGTAGAAGATTCCTTAAAGATTCCAGTTCCCTCCTCTGCCACAGGCAGGGACACCTTCCACTATCCCAGGGTGCTCCAAGCTCCATCCAACCTTGGGCACTGCCAGGGATCCAGGGGCAGCCACAGCTTCTCTGGGCCCCCTGTGCCAGGGCCTGCCCACCCTCAGAGCCAAGAATTCCTTCCCCATATCCCATCTCAGCCTCCCCTCTGTCAGTTTAAACTTGCACTTTGAACACTGCTGTGTGGGAGTTGCTGAATCCAAGGCCAGGAGCCAGTGGAGCTCTGGAGCTGCCACCTCTCCTGGCCCATGTGCTGTTGGGTGGGTGCTGAGTGAAACTGGGAGAAGTGGTTTTGCTTCTCCAGCATTTTCTGTGTGAACTGTGTTCCCTTGGAGCCTAAAATCCTGATTTTAGGCTGATACGGAGCCCCAGAAAATCAGGTTTTGGCATTTGTATTTCACAAGAGTTAAGTTCACTCACACAGGTATAAAGCTAAAGAAACGCCCAGAGACAGTTTATTTTATATAATAGCAGCTTTGCCTATTGAATGCAGCTTTTGAGATTGAATTTCAGCTTTCTGCCTCCCCCTTCTTTGAGTCTTACAGCATTCACAGACATTCTTCTTTTATCCTCAAATTTTCCATGCTTCCTGTCAGCTCCAAGCTGATTTTTATTTTATTTTACTTCTGAAGTGGAACTGCACTGGTTAATTTGTTTTGGTGCTTAAGGAAAAAGATACCACCTCTGCATTTCTGATCTGAAGACTGGTGGGAGGGACTCAAAAATCAGCTTTTTTATTTATTTCCTTTTTTTAACCCTTTTCAAGCAAGCCAGTCTGGCCTTTCCCAAGAAGCATGGCACTTCTGCCTGGAGTGAGGGAGTCTTTGGGAGAAGGTTTGAAGTCCTGGGAGCACTGCAAGGCTTCAGCTGCAGTTTGTGCTTTGGTCATTGATGGCTCCATCCTAAGGCCCCTGTAGCACAAAGCTGATGGGAGTGTTTGGGATGACATTAGTGGGGTTTTGAGCTCCTGCTTGGCACAGGCAGGCATCCCACTCCTTCCATGGCATGCTGTTCCTTCCCATCCTGCCCACCTGCTGGTGGCAGCCCTGAGGAGTTTTCCATCATGCCATTGGTACCTGTGCCAGCACAAACCTCCCCTTCCCAGGCTGCCAAGGATGCAGGAGACTCACTTTCCCATCAGTTTGGAATAAGAGCACTCGTGGAGAGTTGCAGCAGCCAAATGAATCCCTTTACATGCCCCATTTAATGCCACATCTTGGTGCTCCAGTTGTGTTTTAGAGCACTTGTCCCTCCTTGGAAAGCTTCAGCTCTCGCCCCTCTGCCTTCAGTGGAGCCACCAAAAAAAAGAAAGACCTGAGCCATGACAAAAGCACCAGGCTCCGAGTCGGCAGAGCTCTCTGGCTGGGATGAATGCACTCACTGGAATATATATTTTTTTAATACAGAGATATCAGAGCGTGTTCATGGATGAAAAGACATCATATTTAAATTTCAAGGGTCATATCGTCCGTTGAGCCAGGAGTCAGATAAAAGTACAGTCATAACTTTATTCTGCCATAAAAGAAGCACAACGAGGTAAAACTAAAAAAATCCTTAGGTTAAAAAATCCTTACATGACTAAAAAGGCATTTTTAGCGATTAGGGAAGAATGGCAAACCCCACAATAATTCTAACAATAATTGCTTTAAACTCTGTGTTATCTTCTGCCTTCCCTTGGCGTGGACAGTGACAAAAAGACCACTGGGTTTTTTAAAATCAGCCATCACTCCCTGACTCCGGAGCAGTGAAGCAGCTCAGGTGTGTGCAGGCTCAGGGGGAGGAGGTGCGTTGTTTCTTTAAGAACCTCATTTTCCCGTTAATTTTTTCAATGTTAACGAGAACATTTTTATTAGGCTTGTTTTGGTTTTTTAATAACATTGTGAGGTTTGAGAGGCAGTTTCCAGGTAACAGTATGGATATGAGGAGGGAAGAGTGGATGGGTTGTGTGTTTCAGATGTACTCCTGTACCTCTTCCAGCTGGCTGCAGGGAGCAGCGGTGCCTTCCATGCACATGGCCACGTTAACTGCATCCAGGAGGGAAGGATTGCTGGGAAGGGCTTCCCAAAGGAGCAGTTGGGAAAAGCCACCACCAAGCCTTTGGGGAGAAGGGGAGTGTACTGGTTTGAAATCAAACCAGTGGGAGATCGCAAGTCAGAATTATAATTTAATAGGAGAAAATTAGAAGAAATAAATAAATGCTGTAGTACAAGGATACTGACAAAGTCAGAATACAACCTGGCACTCTATGGTGGTGGCAGTCCTAGCAAAGCAGTTCAGTTGAAGTGGTGATCCTGTAGAAAGAGGGGTCTGAAAGTCCAGCAGTAGCTCTTTTCCTCTGGGAGTCCAGCAGGGAAGCGCTGGTGTGGTGTTCAGGATTTCAGCTTATATCCATGATGGAATAGTTGGTTCCTCCCTCTGGGCAGAGCATCTCACAATGGCATGGTGAGTCATGAGATAAGGCACTGATGGGCCATTAACAGGAGGTAGTCCAGGGGGGAGTTATCTCTGAGTCATGGGACCGGGCTCTGATGGCCCAATAACAGCAGATAGCCCAGGGGGAGTAGGCAAGGAAAACACTGCTCCACCTGGTTCCGACAGCTCACAGAGATGGTAACAGAATATACTTCAGCCCAGGACAGGGAGCGAGGTGGCGAGCTGAGGTGACACACAAGGGTGTTAACCCCTGTCTCTTTGTGTTCCTTCCCCCGTTCCCCGCAGAGTCGCACGCCCTGGACGCCGATGAGAGGCCCTGCAGCGCCGCCGAGGCCGCGGTGCCGTTCCCGGCGCTGAGCGCGGCTCCCAAGGAGAGCCCCGCGTGCCACCGCGCCCTGACGGCCAAGAAGCCCTGCCTGCTGAGCCCCCCGTCGCCGCTGCGCCTCACGGATGTCCCCGAGCACGCCTCGGACGACTCCTCCGCCCACGCCATCTCCCTCACGTCCTGCGTGACCAAGGGCATGAGCTCCTGGTCGCTGCCAGGCGACTGCGAGAAGGCTCCTTTCACCATGATGGAGCCCGGGGGGATGTCGGCGCTGACGGGAGACTGCCTGATGCAGCCGAGCCGGACCTGTCTGGGCTGCTTTATTGAATCCAAGGACGGCATTGATGCGGAGCCGGGAATAAGCTTGAAAGTGGGGGATATAAATAGGGATTATGACACCTGTTCGGTCTCTG
The DNA here is from genome assembly GCA_013400515.1 of Erpornis zantholeuca. Taxonomy (NCBI): domain Eukaryota; kingdom Metazoa; phylum Chordata; class Aves; order Passeriformes; family Timaliidae; genus Erpornis; species Erpornis zantholeuca. The sequence goes on along the minus strand of VZTN01015330.1, from coordinate 145,658 downwards.
ATATAGGGATTCACTGCATGAGCACAGGAGAAACCATGAGATACGGGGATCAACTGCTTTCAGACCAGCTTTTAAGCTTCCCTATTCATAAATCGAGGGCAGCGGACAAAAGAGATGCAGAAAAATCTGACAGTGATTCAGAGGACCCCACTCAGAAAAATTATTACGAGGGATTACTATTAGACAAATGCAATGGTGAGGAACCTTTACTAACAAATCCCAACCAGGAATGGGGCTATTTTGAATCTTTCATTAGTGAAAGTAAAATTGAGCTGCTTGACCTCTGCTCCAAAAATGAGCTTTCTGTAAATCTGTTTTCTGAGGAAGACGTGGATAATTACATGTTCGATGATGACGATTCCACCTTGGGAAGTGATGTGTGCTCCCTAAAGATTAGATACGAATCTTTCCAGGACAATGTGCGGGAGAAGACCACCACCCTACAAGAGGACGCCCAGTTCAACTTCTTCCCCAGCGTGTTCAGCAACTGCACCAAAAGGGACAGCAGGAGCACCCTGAAAAGGGGGCCCAGCGGTGCCACCGACCCTTCTCAATTCAAATCCGAGGAAGGCATCATCTGGGGGGAGGAGGAGGAGGACGGCGAGGAAGAGGACGGCGAGGAGGAGGAGAAAGCTGCCTTAAATAAATCTTGCAACAGCACAGAGATGGTGCAGTACGTGGGCTCCAAGAGGAGCCACTTCTTGGACTCGGTGAATTCCACGGAGGACTCCGGGGAGTTCAGCGACGACAGCACTTGCACGGAGTCCTCCTACGACGTGCTGCGGGATATCAAGGACTGCAGCAGGTACCTGGCCCGGGACCACTCCGGCTCCTTCATCCAGCAGAACTACGGGTTGCGGGCGAAGAGGAAAGTGCGATACAGCGACGACTACCTGTACGATGTGGACTCCATCGAGAACGAGAAGATCCTGGACAAGAAGGAGTGGCTCCCGGACGGGCCCAAGGAGGAGGACGACGACGAGTGGTGCCCCAAGAAACGGCGAAAAGTCTCTCGCAAGGAGCCCCCCGTGATCATCAAGTACATCATCATTAACAGGTTTAAAGGGGAGAAGCATATGCTGGTGAAGCTCAGCAAAGTGGATGCCAATGAGACAACTGTTACTCTGAATGAGGAGCTGCTCAGCAAATACAAGAAGCTGGCCCCACTGAAGGGCTTCTGGCAGGAGAGGCAGCAGAGCCGGCTGGATTTGCTCAGATCGTCTCTCTACCACAAGCAGAATTTCTATCTTAACGGCTCAGATGCTTCGTTCCTCCCTCACCCACGGAAGCGAAAATGCAAGCTAGCAAACAGGCACCGGATTCAAAGAATTAAAGCCATCGAGCAATCAGTGAACAAGCTGGGCTCTTGCTCCTCTGATCACAAGCAGCCTTGCAGCAGTAAGGAGGACGTGGGCCTGAAAGGGCTGCCGGCGTTAGCCATCGCCACCCCCAGCTGTGCCAATGGATTACACGTCCACGACATCGCGGGCATCGCCGTGAAATGCAAACCGCAGGAGCGGGAGCACAAGGGGACGGAGCGGAAAGTGCTCCGCAGAATCAAATTCAAAAGTGAAGCCAGGTTGAAGTGCAAGAAGATCAAAGCTGCCACCAGTACGGCAGAGGACTCCCCAGCACTGGAAAACCAGGACTCTGCAGCGCGTCTGAAGGACGAAAACAGTCCCTGTGCTTCAGACAGCTCCCATCTCCCAGAGTGCCACGAGGATAAGGTTGCTAAAAATTCTCCTTTCCTACCATCCACCTCCTCTTCAGACAAGCCTCTGCCATCTGCTAATATCACCACCAATGTACCCCTGATCCCCGGAGGGTATCTGCAGACGTTGTTAGATGCTTCGGATCTGTCGAGCAACACCGGTATCCCGTACTTCGCCCAGCAGCCCTCGGAGCAGCAGCAGCAGCAGCAGCAGCAGCAGCACCCGCTCCCCAGCATCGTCCCGCAGGAAAAGCCCTTCCCGTCCCTGCAGCCGGCGCAGAGCTGCGTGCTCTCCCCGCCCTCCGAGTCGGAGCTGCAGCAGTCGCCCGGCCACTTGGAGATGGAGCAGGGCGGCTTCGGCAGCATGTGGCCGGCCAGCAAGGGCAGCGAGCGCCAGGACTTCCCCGGGGACATGCCGGAGGCGGCCGGAATGCCGAGCGAGTTCGCCCCCGGCACCGACGGCCTCCCCGCCTCTGGATACACTCAAGTCAATCTGAATAGTGGCAAATTGCTATACCAAAAAAATTACATGCCGGATAGCCAACAAGTGCAGTCTGATGATTCTTATCAGTCATGTCATTTCAATAATGGAGAGGGGCGCTTTCATTTCCAACGAGGTACACTCAGTACGGATGATGGCAGGCTCATTAGTTTTGATTCAGTGGGTTCATTGTCAGTTAGTTCTAGCAATTACAGTTCTTTAAGTTTAAAGTCTTGTGAAAAGGACGGCGAGGATGATATTAATGATGATTTCTTGGCCCACTGCAGTCCCAAGCTAGTGATCCAGCAGAGCATAGATGAAATCACCCCTTTGAAGGAGTCCACGGACCTTTTAGACATTTCCAACTTCACGCCTGATAGGTTCCGCCAGTCATCGCTTTCGGAGATGTCCCCTCCAGACACTCCCAACCTGTCCCCGCAGATAGCTGGCTCCGATGCCAAGCCTCTGGGCACCCTGAAGGGCTTTCAGGAGAGCCCCCAGGCTGCCCTCAACAGCTCCGAGAAGGTCAAGTGGAACTGTGGGGTCCTGCAGACAGAGGATCAGGCAGATAATGGGTTTGCTTTAAATAATCACCAGTTCCAGTTCCATATGTTCAACGATGAAGATTCTGTCAGCGTTCTCGAAAAGAGTCCATGCTTGTCAACATTTAATGAGCCATCTGGTCAAATTAGCACCAATAGCAAAGTGTCAAAATCGAAGAGGAAAAGTTCATCCAGCAAGAATGTGGGTACAAACCAAAGCTCTTCCCAGAAAGCCACCCGGAAAAAATCACCCAAAACCAACAAAGGAACCGATAAGCCGCAAGGGAAAAACTCCAGGCAGGCGCCCAAATCCACCAGGAAAGGGAAAAACGCAGCGGGAGTCAACAGCGAGAAGGCTCCGGCCGTTGGTGGCAGGGCGGTCACTCAGCTGGGCACCGTGGCCACAGCCGCCAAGGGCGTGGCCGAGGGCACCCAGCACTGCGGCCTGGCCGGGGTGAAGCTGGGCAAGCACAACGGGCTCTCCGGAGAGTGGGCGCTGGGAAAAGAGGGGGGCACGGGCTGGTCAGAAGCCAGCCTGGGCAACGCCACCAGCCTCCTGGACGACGACCAGAGGGAGTTTGAGGAACCTTCCAACATCCTGTCCAACATCGCGTCGGGAATGGCCGATGTCCAGAGGTTTATGATGGCCTCCATCGAGCCCTTGTGGGGGCCCGTCGGCCACAACAGCGTTCCAGACATATTCCGGTCACCGGAGTCCAACAGCCTGAAACTGAAAACTCTTAAAATTTTGGCAGGGACGTCCCAAGAGTCGAAGAAGAAGGCGAACGGTGGCTCGCCGGGGGCGGCGAAGAACCACAAGTCGAACAACAAGGGCTCAAGCAAAAACAGCAAAGCCGTGACCTGCGAGCCAGGTCGCCCCAACTGCTCCACTGGGTTCACCACGGACATTCACGCTCCCTTTTTTGATAAAAACTATAGTAACCTGAGCACTTTAGGCAATAATGGACCTACCCATAAAAAACTCTACCGTCATAAATCCAGTTCGAAATCACTGAGGGATGAGAACTGTAAAATCAAGCGGACGGACCGCGAACAGCCCCACAAGGACCCACCCGTGACAGCTGCTTTTGAGAAACTGAGGTAATGCTGCACCAAACTGGCTGGAATGCCCCTAACCTCCCTCCCACCTGCTAGGCCCTGCTGTTCCTCAGTTTTTTCCTTCCTGAAAGCAAAAGTTTGCATGAAAAAAAAAAAAAAAAAAAAAAAAAAAAAAAAAAAAAAAAGACATTCCCCTTTTACAGTTTTGGTTGGTTTTTGGTTTTTGGGGTTGGTTTCTTTTTTTTGGTTGGTTTGGTTGGTTTTTTTTAATTATTATTTTTAAATGCATGAGAATACTTATGACTTGCGAGCTACCTAAAAGAATGACCAATTTTCTGGCTTGGCTGGGGTTAAAAAAACTAACAAGGCTACTCTTTTCTGCTGTTTGGCTTCTTCAGTTTTTAATTACTTATTTATTGGGGGAAAAACAAAAACAAAAACTAAAAAAAAAACAACACGATTACACGCTCTTTTTAATGATTTTGACGAGGAAAGACTTCTTTTTTTTTTTTTTTTTTGGAACATTTTTTAAAAAAAAAACCAAAAAAAAAAAAAAAAAAAAAGAGAGAGGTTCTGCATCCAAAAGCCAAGATCTCGAAACTTAAAGGCTCTTTACTTTGCAAATGAGAACTCGTTCCTAATTGAGCTTCACGTGGCAATTTTTGAGTGCTTTCTGGCCCCCTCTGCTGTTGTGTCTCCTAACCTGCATCATCTAAAGCTGCATCTTCTCTGCCCGCCCGCCTCTAGCGCGTTCGCTCCGTCGTGGTGACTCCAGACGAGCTAACTAAGATGGCATCAAATGTTTGATTTTTTCCTGCAGGGAATCAGACTCCATTCTTCTTAAAGCAGAAACAGCATTTTTGGGTTTTCCTGTATTTGAAGAAGAGACTCCCTTTTCTAGAAAGACGGTTGATGTTTGGTTCTTTTCTTACCTTTTTTTTTTTTATTATTATTATTATTTTTTTGGTTGTTTTTTAATTTTTTTTTTTCCCCATCGGTTCCTTTTCGAAATCTGCCTTGTGGTCTGTTGAAATGTAAGTGCTGAAATGAAGAGTTTGAAATTGTGGGAATTTTATTCTTTGAAAGCAAACCTAATCTGGTATTCTCTGTGAAAGACTGTTTTAAAAGTCATACTGTTGTACAGTAGTTTATGCACTATTACCCACAACAACAAAAAAATTGTGCCAAACTATGAACAAGTGACTGTATTGTATATATTTTTACTTCTCTATCAACATTGGGTTGTGAGTGTTTTCTGCAGCTATGCCTTTTGGTTTTACTAGAAACATTCCAGTTGTTAAGTACTAACCACCCCCCTTCGAAAGCACCTGTAACTCACAGATGAAAATGATATTGTTCACTGATACAACTTACCAAAAGTTTTATGGACATGACTAAAAGTGTGCCAAATTTACTTACCTCATTTCATGGATTCACCCTGTGGTTTAAAGCTCATAAAGGGAAAAAAAAAAAGAAAAAAAAAGAGAAAAAGGAAAAAAAAAAAGGGGGGAAAAAAAAAAGAAAAAAAAGGAACTTTGAAACCGATGCTGGGAAATGGTAACGTCCTCTCTATTTGAAACCACGAGCAGAAAAACTTAATGGTGAAATGTTGAGTTTCATTATAGGAGAGAGTTGCAATGGTGGAGGAGTTCAGAAAACCACTGACGGTAAGTTTGCCAGGAACTCAAGTGTCTGCATCTAGAGACTACAGAACAGCTGCTTTTCAAGTGTCTGTTTTCTTAAAGCAAAACCTGTAGCTGAAGATCATTTGAAATGCAAAGTTACATTGCTAATTCTTTGTATCTCAGTTTTATATATTTTATAAGAACCTGGGATAAATTCTGAAATAGGTATAAAAACAGAACTAATACATTTCATACATTGAGTGCTATTTACTTTTCCTTTGAGTAGTTTCTTAAAACATTTTCGATGCAGAGCCTGTCAGAAGCGCTCTCCCATCATAGCTTTGGTGTTTCCTCCATGTCTAACCTTGCGATGCCAATATAGTTTGAACTTTCAAAAGCAGAGTCATTCATTTTAAATACAACTCTGAACCTTTTCTTTGATTCAGTTCACGAAACAAATACAACCAACGGAGCTATTTGTGATCTCACCGATCAGGGCCGGATCAGGACTGGACTTTATTAAGACAGCGTTAAGTATTGAATGCTAAATGTATTCTCAAAAGGCCTTATTTGAAACCCTCCTCACCACACCCTCGCCCTCCACGAGAATAACGAACCCAACAAAGATCTATTTTCCTTGTGCAACTGAGAGCCTGTGCGTTTTGCTGCTGATTTCTCATGAAAAACCTTGATATGCAAGAGCCCTGGGAGTGATTGGGAGCAGAGGGATGTGAGGCTTGGACACGTTATGCAATAGCAGGCGGTGAGGAAGAGGAGCCTTTCTAGCAGTGGACAGATCGAGTTGCTGATACGGCCACAGGCGTAGATGTGGTGTCACACAGAGGGCAGGACTGGGCTCAGGTTTCCTCCCAAGTCTGTTTTTTTCCACCCACACATCAGGCAAAGCAGCAGAATTGGTTTAAGTTAATGTAGCAGAAAAGCAGAGCAATCACTTAAAATCAGAGTGGAGATGCAGTGTTAGTTTAGAATCATGTTTTCAGCTCTTACAGATCGTGAGGTGCAGTTCAGCTCGGCTCTCTCAGAGAGAACAGCTCAGTAGTTGCATTGCATTTTATTTAACAGATGAAAGGATGAACTCTGAAAAAAAATAGTAATTATAAAAAACATCCTCTAAGTTCATTTTTTCAATGGAATAAAAGCTGGCGTTGCCCAGAGTGAGTTGCTCTGGATGAGAGTGGTCCCCAGTGCCCCGTGGGATGCAGCATCCCACCCCAGCTCTGGCTCCAGGAGGGAGGTCCAGAAGAAGCTCAGGATTTACTCTGGAGACAAGAGCTGTGGTAGGGCTCCATCCCTGGGCGCTGGGCTGGCCTGCAGCCACCACACTCTCCCCGCTTCCCCAGCAGCTCTCTTTTCTATTCATAGCCTCATCAGATACTACAAGCTCCAACCACTGCTGTGGTGTTGGCACATGCCAGTTTTTCAGCATTCCCCCCACGTGCTGCAGGAGAGGAGCTGGCAGCTCCCTTCTTTTGGATGTTCTGGCTGCTGCTCTTACAGAGACAGGTCAGGCCTAGGGCTGGGATGTGGCACAGATCTTCTTTCTGACCCAGAACCATCATTTGTAAGCACATTTCACCTGGCCTGCACTGTGCTCCTCATGCTAAATGTTATGAATATGGGACTCCTAATAAAACCCCTTGTGCTGGATGGGATAGCAATACTTATTGCATCTGAGGAATGTGCAATAGGCATGAAGATCAGGCATAAAACATATCGACTGTTTTATCCAGGAATACCCAGCTGGGTGTTTCAGAACGTGTTAATCACAAATTCCAGCTGCCTTGTTTCTCTCCTTTAGTCCTTCTACCATTCCAATTGCTGACACCTTTGGTGGTCATCCCATGTCCTCCAAAAACCTCTGACTGGGGAGTTGTTAAAGAGCCTGGGTCCCTCATGGTGTGGTGCTGGCCCTTCCCTCTGTCTGAAAAGGTGATCGTTCTGCTGCTTGACCCCAACATTCAGAAACTGCCTTGAGCCAACCATTTGCCCTCCTCCCTTTTGACCTTTATAGAGTATTTGGGTTGGGAGGGACCTTCGAAGGCCATCTAGTTCCACTCCCCTGCAAAGAGCAGGGGCATCTTCTCCTAGACCAGGTTGCTCAGAGCCCTGTCTGACCTGACTTTGAATGTGTGCAGGGATGGGACAGTGACCACCTCTCTGGGCAACCTTTGCCAGCGTTTCACCACCCTCATAAGAAATTTCTTTCTCAAGTCCTTCTCAGCAGGGCTGCTCTCAATCACTTCATTCCCCAGCCTGTGGGTCCCAGGGATTGCCCCATCCCAGGTGCAGCACCTTGCATTTGGCCTTCTTGAACCTTACAAGGTTCCCCTGGGCCTGCTTCTCGAGCTTGTCCATGTCCCTGTGGATGTCACTCTGTCCCTCAGACATGTCAACCTCACCAGTCAGATTGGTGTCATCTGCAAACCTGCTGAGGGGACTCCATCCCAGTGCCTGCATCAGGGGTGAAGATATTCCACAGTGCTGGTCCCAGTACAGACCCCTGAGGGACAGCACTGGCCACTGATGTCCTTCTGGACAGTGAGCTGTTGACTGCTACCCTCTGGATGTGACTGTCCAACCAATTCCTCATCTGCTGAACAGCCCATCCTTCAACTCCATCTCTCTGCAGTTTAGAAAGAAGGGTGTGGTGGAGGGACTGTGTCAAAAGCTTTACAGAAGTCCAGACAAATGGCGTCTGTAGCCCTTCCCTTGTCCACAGATGTAGTTACTCCATCCTAGAAGGCCACTGGGTTGGCCAGGCAGGACTTGCCCTTGGTGAAGCTGTGCTGGCTGTCCTGGGTCACCTCCCTGTCCTCCATGAGCCCCAGCAGAGTTTCTAGGAGGGTCTGGTCCGTGGTATTCCCAGGCACAGAGGGGAGGCTGCCAGGGCAGTGGTTCAGTGGTTCAGTGGTTTAATTTTCCCAGTCATCCAGGACTTCACCTGACTGCTGGGACTTTCAGGTACCATGGAGAGTGACTTGGCAGGTACATCAGCCAATCCCCTCTGGGCTCTGGGACACACTGGGTTCCATCGATTTATTTATGTTCAGGTTCCTCAGGTGGTCACAAACTTGATTTTCTCTTACAGTGGGAGGGACTTTGCTCCAGTCCCTGTGCTGCGGTTCCTCCGCTCAAGGGAGATGGAAAGACAGGCTGACTCAACCTTCTCATCTCTTGTTATCAGTCTGCCAATTGTGTCTCCCCTGCTTTGACCCTTCCTTTTCATGCTGACACACCTGTAGAGGCCTTTGTTATTCTTTGTCTCTTGCCAAGTTCATCTCCATTTGCACCTTGGCCTTTTTCACCCCATCTCTACACAGCCTGACAGTATCCCAGTGCTCTTCCCAGGATACCTGTCCCTGCTCCTGCTGCCTGCCTGCTCCTCTTGCCCTTCAGCCTGACCAGCAGGTCCCAACTCAGCCATGCCAATCTCTTGCCTTCCTTGCCCGATTTCTTACACCTGGGGATTGAGAGCTCTTGCTCTCTGTGAAAAGCATCCTGAAAGATCTGCCAGCTCTGTTCTGCTCCCTCGTCCCTGAGGGCAGTTTCCCAGGGGATCCTATTGACTAACTCCTTGAAGAGCTGGCACTTAACTTTCCTAGGAGTCATCTCCACCTGCCTATCACTACCTCAAGGTTTTCACTTCCCACCTTTGCCTCATCCCTCACCACACAGGCTCTTGTTCTCCATTTGCATTTTTGTTTTCCGTGGCCCTGCTCACAGCTGTGGGAGGACTGGGATGTGGGTCCCACCCATCCCTGCCCTCCACCCACACCCCTGGGGCTCCCTGCATCTGCTTGTGCTGGCTCCCACCTCAGCCCATCCTCTTGCCCAGTCCCAGTGCAACTTCCATCCTCCTCTCACATCTTCTCATTGAGCTCCTTGCTCTTGGGAGTGATGAAGCCAGGCCACACAGAAGATGTTTATTCTGCAGCATCCCTTAAAATGTCTTTTCTACTTCATCTCATTTCACTCCTGCTCCGGTGCAGGATGGGAGGACAGTGCCAGCAGTGCTGCTGAGCTGCAGTGTCACCACGGTCTGGGTGACTTAGAATTGACATTGGCATTAGAAGGCAGGGACTGGCCACTTCCAAAGGTCGTAAAATCCATCTGAGAGGAGAATTCCACAGGGCAAGGTGGCACTTGCTGCTCTCCCACAGGAGCAGGGGTCTCCTGTGGTGCAGGGATAGGAGAGATGTCCTGCAGAAAGGAATCCTGCAGCAACCCAGCAGGAGCCAGCCCAGCCCACGGCCATAGTTTGCTGGAGACACTTGCATTTAGAGGTTTTGTAAATAGAAAAATACCAGTGATGGGGATCCAATAAAAACCTATTGTGTTTTTATTACAAAATAAATCTTACCTGGTTTACATCTTTGCTTTTTTTTTTTTTTTTTTAAGCATAGGAGGGTGGATGTTTTTGAAAAATATCTTGAGAATAATGACTTGTGGACCAGAGGTAGCCAGGCATTTTGGGAGGAGGAGGAGGAGGAGGAGGAAGAGGAGGGCAGGGGCAGCCACAGAGCTGTCCTTGCCATGCTCTGTCATCCTGCCAAGGCCAGGTTGGCTCGGAGAGGAGAAGCCAAGGCTGGCTGGTGGTTACTTGGAGAAACCATTGCTGCACCGTTTGCTCTTCTAAAACATCAGGATTGCTGTTAATTTTTTCGGCATTCTGGCCCAAACAAGCCACGAACCAAAATAAAGATGTTTTAAGCATTGTCATCCTTTACCTGCTGGACCATGTTCTTTCCCTAAGCTCCCGATCTAGCAAAGCACTTCAATGGGAGTTTGCTCCCATGCCCCAAGTGCTTTCCCAGCCAGTGATGTCAAGTCCCAAGAGAAACTCCCCTGAAGTCAGTGTAAGTGGGAAGAGGATCAGGTGCGTGGACTTGGGTTGGTGCAGGATCAGGCCCTCGGTCTTTACTTTCTCAACTTGGTTGGACTTTGACTGTGCAGCTCCCAGGGGGTCCAGTGGAGGTTGCATGGTTCAAACCACTGACATCTATTGGAGAATGTGCCTCTTTATCTCTTCAGCGTGTGAAATAATGCAAAAAAAAAAGAAAAAAAGAAAAAAAAAAAAGAAAAAATATATAAAATAAACCAAGTACAACGTCTGTGGTAGAAGCAAGGCTTTTCAAATCTGTTTCTCAGGTAAACAAGTGACACTAATGACAGTGGAGTAACAGCCATCTAAGGGAATTGGGATCTGAAGCAGGAGGATTCCCTCCATCTCGCAGGACGCTTGGGTTGCCAGACACGTTTACTGAGCCTTTAAACACTTGGTGCAAAAGGAAACGAGAAATAAAATTGGTCTTTTCACTACCCTTCGCTAGCTAGACAGACAGACAGACAGACAGACGTCCATTTCTAAAGCACAAAGGGAAGACTTAAACCTAGACTAAACCACACACACACACACAAAACCAAGGTACCAGTGAAACTCCTTTTGTCTCTTACTCCCGGTGGGAAGCAGGGTAGAAATCCAAGGAGCTGCTCTGTTCCGCTTCGACTGCTGCCTCCAGAGATGTGAATGTACTGCTCCTTGAGTTCCCTTCCATAGAACTAGAGGCACCTCGTTAGGAAGTTGCTCCTGTTTTATGGTGCTAAAGAAAAACTTTTATCCCCCCCTTGAGCATTTAAGAACTATTAAATGGCCCTTTTTATGAATGTAACATATCCATTTCTGTTCCACATTTTACACTGCAATTTTAACATGTTTGGAAATGATTTGCCTTTTTTCTTTTAGAATAAGCTTTATAAATATTCTGTAGAGTCAATTGAAGTATAATTCTTAAGGATCACTCTAAGACGCCTACAAAATCTTGTATATTTTTAAGTGTGCCAATTTGTAAAATATTTTGTAAGTGTATATTTTTCTTAGAAAAGTGCTGTGAAGTGTTTGTATGTGTGAGGTTTCCCTTTTTTTGCACCTTCGGGTGTTAATAAAAGGATGTATACTTAAAAGTTTCTGGTTTTAAAAACCAAAATACAAAGAAAAAAATTAAACTTTTGTTGGGAATTTTGTAATAAAAAGAAATGTTGTGAAAGAGTGTAGTGATATTGTGTAAAGGAAACTGGAAAATTTGTGAGCGCTTTGCTGTTTTATAGATCCTCTTGTAAATTATTCTTGTAATATTTTGGGTTTTGTTGTTCTTGTTGCAAAGGTTTTAAATATTTGTGACTGACTCTGTATGGTGAAAATGTCATATTGTTAACTTGCTGAGTTTTGTTATATTGTTTATGGAATAAATAAAAAAATTAAAAATCTCATTTTAAGATCATGTATGAAGAAGAAATTAAAACTGCCATTTATTGAATATTAGGAATCGTTTCTTTAACCAAACTGCTGCTATAGATGAGGATCTGTCTGGTTGCCCCCTCTCAGTGCACTCCAGGCCCCAGCCCATGGCTTAATTGGGCTGATGCTCGTTAGTGTGAGGCGCATCAGGGATGGAGGTGTGGCTGTGGATGGGGAAAAGTGGGGAAAAGGCTTGGATCACTCCTGTAAAGTGGGGCTGCTTTGAACTGAGCAATGGAAACGTCACCGAGCCAACACGGAATTCACACTTTGCCCTGCGGGGGTGCAGAGTGGGGCTGGGCTGGCGGGAGGGAGTGGAGCCTCTTCCCAGCCCACTGCCCCTGGGAAGGAGCAGGTGGTGCAGTGAAACACCACTGTCCTCAATGGCTTGTGGAAAAGGAATAAAACTTACTTGTTTTAAAAATGATAGTTCCTTTTATTAACACTTGATAGGAATAATGAAGGGAGGGGGCATGAATTCAGGCTGGGTTATTCCCAGCCCTGCCAGCAGAAAGCAGGACATGAACACTGTGTTCAGCAACTGCATCCCTTGGCAAGGGGCTAGGAAATGATCCCCAAAAGCAGAGCTGGTAGCTCCACAAGCTGCCTGTGTTCACAGAGGGGTTTCAGATGACTAAAATGGGGCACAGGATTTCAGTGCTTCTGCTCATCATGTGGATCCAAGTGCCTGGAGCCCAGAGCAGGGAGCAGGGCAGGGCTGGAGCAGGGCCATGGTCCAGGGAAGCCCATGAGCAGCTCAGCTTTGAGAAGGGCTGAGCTCAATCTGGCACTAGAAGCTCTCAAATAAATAAAACACACAGAGAGGCTGGGCCAAGCCCACAGCCACGAAAACCATCAGGTCTCTCCTATGTGGGATCAATCCCATGACCCAGCAACTGGAAATAGTTCTGGCTCCTTAGTGCAAGTCTTGGGGAGAGACTTTTTAGCAAGTCCTGTTGCCACAGGACATGGGGTGATGGTTTTAAGTGAAAGAAGGGAGATTCAGACTAAATCTAGGCAAGAAATTTTTTCCACGGAGGGTGGTGAGGCCCTGGCACAGGTTTGCCTGGAGAAGCTGTGGCTGCCCCAGTCCCTGGGGAAGTGTTCGAGGCCAGGTTGGACAGGGCTGGCTGTTTCTCTGAGTTATTATTGCACTTTTTTTTCCAAAATCAGGGTTATGTTGCTCAGTTGGTTTGGGGACCCTGTTCAGTTTTGTGACACAACCCTGTGCTGGCCAGTCCACGTTCAGTGTGAGTGGCACCAAAACATCTTAAATGAAACAAGCAGAGCCTTCTTCCACCAGAGTAATGCTACAGAAAGGGCCTGTTAAATGGGGTTGTGTTTATCTACTGTATTTGTATTATATAAAAGCACATATAATTAAAACACTCGTAACCATCATCCATCTCTGCACACGGCCCAGGGGCTTCTCCTTGTGAGAGAAAGCAGAGTCAGATTTTAATTGGGATGTAATTTAATATCACCAGCTTCTCCATCCTGCCAGCGGGAGCTGCTGTCTCTGGGGAGAGTTTGGCTGGGCACAAACCTGCCCTGGGTGACACCAGCCTTTCCTCAGTGTCTCTGGGGTTGGTTAGTGGCCTTTACCACACCCCAAATCAGCAACAGAATTTTGCAGGCAATTCCATAGGATAGCTCAGAACACCTGCAGCATTTTCAGGCTGGAGGCCTCAAGAACGTGTCAAGTAATGACTTAAATTGTGGATGTACTTGTCTCTTTTCATGCAAGGAAGTCAATAGGGAAAAAAAAGGGAATTTCTCTGTCTGGGGTATTCATAAGTGCTTCTCTTAAATATATTTCAAACTTAGAAATATATTTAACTCCCCCAAAGTCAACACCGAGCCCAAACCTGCCCCAAATCTCAGATGGCACACCCCAGCAGCCATCCAGGCTGGGCTTGTCCTTAGTTCTGCACAATCCTGCTGCCATTGATGTTACCACAGCCCCAGCACAGGCAACATCCCATCCCAGAGGTTTCTTACACCTCACAACGTTCCAGGGGTGATGTGTCAGGACAGGAGCTATGTGGTGTATGTTGATAAATGCCCACAAGCTCCCCCAGCCCCCAGGTTTTATAGAATTACACCTCTAGGAGTAGCTTTTGCTTGGGAAATGTACTTTGTGTTGCAGCAAAAGCACTGGTTCAATAAAGCACTTAAACATACACTTTATCTTAAGCGTGTTGGAGATTATATCCCTCTTTAGCAAAGCATTTAAGTATGTGCTTAATTTAAGGATTTAATTAAGGATTTTAATTGTAGACTTCAGTATGTGCTTACCTGCTTGGCTGAGTGTGGGTGAGATTACTACAAGCTGAAGATTTCGACATAAAGTCAGTGACTAATTCTGTCTGAATGAAGGTGTTACATTATTCTCACACAATGCAGTTAAAATACAAATAGGAAAATGGCATGAGGCAGTTAACTCAATTCTTTCAGCTGAAAGCAGCATCCACGACCAAATCTGAGTTGATGAAAATCTAATATTATTGGTTAGAATCTCTAAAGTGGCATTGCAGATCAATAGGAAGGAGCACCTTAAAAACGAGTCTCCAGCTCGTGAGCTTTAATTATGAGAAAGGAAGGATTCAGGCATCGTCCTCCTCTCATCAGTGACAGCAACCTTCGAATGTAAACGGCCACCAACTAATGGGCTGTGGCATCATTTCTGCAGTCATTAGGGGATTTCAGTTGATTTGCTAAGAAAAGAGACTTTCTGCAATTGCATCACCAGCCTGTCTTTTGGACCATTTCCATAACTTTTGAACTCTGTGACAAATTTCATCTAATTGAGAAAAAAAAAAAAACAACGAAAAAAAAAACCAACAGCAACAACAACAAAAAAAACCCACCAAAACAAAACAAAAAAAAAACCCAAAGAAGGGATTCCAAAAACATCAAGCTCCAACAAGCTGAATGCAAAATAAGTGTCTGGGTTTCTGTTTTTCCAGTAGCATTTGCTGTCACTGGAGAGCCTTCCCCATCCTAGGACTGGGACAGTGTGCTGGTTTGGGGTGGGATGGAGTTCATTTTTTTGACAGTGCTAAAATGGAATGGTTTTTGTCTTTTGGTGTAATATCACAACCTGGATATTACTGGATTTTTCTTTTAGAATTTTTATATTGAGCCATCTTTAAATGCAGAAGGGGGAGTGATTGTTATCCAGAGAGACCAGCCAGCTGCTAACACCTACAAGGCACCCATGTGAGAGCATTTCCTGCAGATGAGTCGCCCAGGGAGATAACCCAGGCAGCCAAAATGACAGTGCAGGCACTTATTGATCTCTTTAACAAGCACAAGTGAGTTTCTCTGGAATTTTACATCTTGCATCTCTTTGTTTTCCATGAGAAGCATAAGACACACTTCTACTTCTTGTCTATACCTGCACCTCTTTTTTTCTTTACCCTCACATTTCATTTTGAGATCTCAGACTATGTGATTATGCAGTATTAGGCTTCCAACCTTTTAATGGAAATAACAATAGGGGTGAGTGGTGATAAAGGAGGTTCCAGACAGCAAATCCCTCGCTGAGAGAAAAGTACTTAACGCTCTCAGGAGCACGAGGCGTTTTACAGCCCAGGTGTGTGGCAGACGTGCCTCAAGCAGGGTGGCTGGGAGCTGGGATGTGGATATCAAGGAAATCAGGGAACACAGAGCTGCCTGTTCAGCCTGGGAGTGACTGTTTGTGTGAGCTGGGTTTGCCTCTCTGAGTGCCACCACTTCAGAGAGCGCTCAGCATCAGGATCCCTTTGCACGTCACACCTCTTGTCTTCTCTGAGAGCAGGGGAAAGAGAAATCTGTGGCATTTAAAGAGTGGGAATGGGAAAGGTGTCCTGAGCTGTGATGCCATGGCTGTGGTGACCAGGATCCTTCATGCCTTGCCCTGTGCAGTGTGGTGTGAGCACAGACACCTCTCTGTGCAGGGCAGGGCTGTGACTGCTGTGCTCCTGCCTCAGTGCAGAGAGAAGCAAAGCCTAGAAGCTGTAGAAGGTACATGACCTGCAGATGAGTCAATCTAATTTTATCCTGTAGTGAGCACTGGCGCACCTGTATAATGAATAGCACATTATCACATCTTTGCTTGACTATCTCAATATAATATATTAATATAGTCTTCATAGCCTTCGGTTATCATGTTATTTAATCTTTAATCTAATGTATTTGGAGGAACTGGCTAGTGAGATGCAGCCCTCTTTATCCTTCTAAGGACAACAATAGCAGGAATAAATGTTAAACTAAAGGAAGGAATGAAAAAAAAAATAGCAGCTCTATTTGTGCTGTGCTGAGATGCATTTCTTGGCAGCCCCTGAGATTCAACAGTCTGGTATTTATCACGAAGAAACGCAGAAACGTCTGATGATTACATGAAGGGAAATAAAGAGTCTGAGCATAAACTGCAGGCTGAGAGATAAGGGCACATTTTTACAGCAGGCAGCTGCTGAAACAGGGCTATGTCACACCAGCCCCTGTGACAGCAGAGGAGGGGGCACAGGCCAGGGCAGGGATAGGGGCAGAGCTGCAGCCAGGGATAAACAGGACAGTTTAATACTGAGGGGGAGAATTAGGCAGCCTGCTTAATCACATTATTTAACACTGGGAGGATTATTTTTAAGGAATGTATCCCTCCTTCATCTCCCCTCAGATAACACTGTAAAATGCTGGCATTGGCTGTAGAGACTATTCAGGATCTTGCTGAAATGAGCCCCTGGTGTGGTGTTCAGTGAGGGGAACCTGTCCAGTAGTGCCCAGAGCTGTCCCTGTACCAAGAGGGATTTAGCATCACCACAAGTCCCCTGAGGACACAGTCTGGCTTTGAGGCACCCACTGGATTTGGCCCTGGCTGTGTTCCAAGGTGGGTGCTTGGCAGGACCCCTCTGCGATGCCTCCATTCTCTGCTGGGGTTATGACACCAAGATGATTGAAACCAAGAGCTGAAGAGTCACTCTTCTTACTGAAGCCAAGAGCTCCACAGAGCTCCTGGTGCGAGACAGTCACTGCACAGCTTCGGCTGAGGTTGTTTGAAGTCAGGGTTGGGAGTCTGAGAACAGAAAGGTGCACATCTCTCAATTATTGCCAAGTGTGTGAAGTTTGCTGCCCTACAGGGAACATGCTGAGGTGGAGACTCGTGTTGGTTATGGAGAACAGTGGCTGGGTGGCCAAGCAGGGAGCAATCATCAGTTTGATTTTAGGGCTACAGTTATGAATTAGGTCGTGATTCCAGCCCAAGAAAAGAAATGTGCCATTGCCTGGACTGCCGTGGATATCACACAGGCCACGTTCTTGGTTGCAGGATGAAGGATGATGCTGAAATTCATTATTCTGTACAGAGGGACAGAAGATCCTGGGTTTTAGCAGTTGAATCCCAGTGGTGGAAATCCTTCATTTCCCTACATGAGCACAGAGCAAAGTAACAAGTGATCCTTGTGTTTTGGCTTCATTTCATCCTTTTGCAGCATGGCATATTTGATGCAGGACTCAAGGGAATGATGAATTGCACTCTAAGAACAATTCAATAAAAGCATTTGGACATGCCATATATGATAGAGATCCTATGGTGTTCGTAGAGTTAACACAAGGTTGTACCATGAGTTTCTGTCTGGAAAACTCTTCTGATGGATCTTTCATTATCCTTTCTGTCCCAAATACAACCACCAGTTTTTTAGGATCAATAATCTACTCTTGTGGAGATGAGGACATTGCTGAGTTCCCCTAGCATCCTCCAAGGATGGAGAGCAGACCCTGTCACTCAACAGTGACAAGGGCATCAGAAACAATTAAAGAAAAATAAGAACTGATTTGAAGAATGTAATGATCATTCATCTAGCTGGGGAAAAAATAGGATTTTATCATTGAAATATTAGAAAGACTAGCATTTATACTCTGATAAGTATTATGGCACTGCAAATTATTTAATTCTAGATCAAGAACTGATCCATACAAAAGGCTAAGGCTGCTCCAAGTGGGCAGGGAGAGACTTTCTGACTCCAGTCCTGACCCAAAGGAAGAAGCCATGTATCTCCCTGGCCTTCATGCCTGCTTTTCCATAGCAATCTTGCCTCCCAGCATATCATGCCCAGTTCCTTTTGTAACCATTCCTCCAGCTTCTGTTGGATGTTTGCCCTTCATGGTTCTCATGTGTCCTGTCCCATTGAGGCAGATGAGCTCATTGCAGGGTAAACTTAAACAAGGATAGTAATCTCCAGGTCCAGAAGATAGAAAAATCATAAGGTGTGTAACAAAACAAGGTGTTTTTGAGAGAGAAACTGAAAATTGCCATTGCTCTAATTGTCTCTGCTCGTGCTTTGGAGGCAGCCCTTGGACAGGCAGTTTTGTCACTCTGCTCAGCTTCTCGTTTCTCTAACGAGAGACAAGGAGCTCCACTGATCTTTAAAAAGCCTTCAGAAAGTGCCACGTTTTTCTTTCATGTTCTGGATGTCCCTGCTATAGCACACATACATCAAACCCTGTCCGTAAAGGAGTAATTAAATGGCACTGCTAAAGGGATATCATAGGATGGGACTGATTACAGCTCACCCAGAAATGTCTTCCCAAGTCTCAGGCTCTTTGACGTGATTCTCCCCCCTTCCTCTGAATTTCTTCCAGCATTAATTTCAGCCAGTCCTGGGATTATTTGAAAAAGGGCCTTGGGGGACTTGTTCAAAGGCACTGCCACCACGGACGACTTTGCTTTCTGAACTGAAGCATTTCACTCCTATCTGTCTGGACATATGAGCTGCTCAGCACTGCTTCATTAGGCAAGTTATTTTTAAATTCCCAGAAAGAGCAAAACATTGAGAGAGGAATTAGCATTTGCCGTTGAAACAGCTGCCAAACAGAACAGGCAGAAGGCACTGCGGGTCCCCCCTGCTATCCCTGGGATTAACCAGGCACCAGCACCCCGTCACTGACACACTCAAACTGCACAGGAGCCGTCAGAAATCACGAGATAAGGATTGATAAGTGACCATCAGAACTCTGTTCTGGATGTAGGACGGTGACCATCAACACTGAATAAGAAAAATTGTTGGAAATCTCTCTCTTCCTCCAGCCCCATTCTGTGTTTGCCACTTTATCTACCCCGAATTTTTCACTCAAGGATTTTACCTCCATTCTGGTTGCTCCACACAAATGAATGAAGCAATAAAGCCTGCCCAGAGTCCTTGCTTCCCCTAAACAACAAGACCCAGTGGGCACCCGACACTTTCCAAATGCCAAGGGAGAGCAATAAAGCTGATGCTGCTTGATTGTATTCTCGCTCTGTAATGTGTTTAAGTCTCCCCGTGGCTGATGGTGCTCTTAGAGGCTGGAGTTAAAGCAAAAGGCTTGGCAATGAATTGTCTGAGGTACGTTTTGGTGGCTGCTTGCAAACGCTGATTGCCCTGCAGCTGGTGCTGCTGAGGGCAGCCAGGACTCACACTGATAATGTTAATAATGCAAAAAAAAAAAAAAGTGTTGAATATGGGTTGGACCTGGGAAGGGGGGATAGGTTAGGTAAAAATAGCCTTTTCACCTCTCTGGGAGCACACAGGCAGCACATCCAAGGCAGTGTGCAAGTTATGCTGCCTGGTTTACCCCTCCCTTTGCCCCAGCCTGCAGCCACAGGGTTTCTGTATTTATTCAGAACAAATCTAGCAGGAGCTGTTCTCATAACCTGCTCCCAATTCCTGCCTAACTAAGGCCGCCGGATTCCCCCGAATTAACGCTTGTTCAAACTAGATGTTTCCTTTGGAAAAAAGAATTATCTCATTAAGTATTTCCAGCGATTCTTCAGTGACAGGCACTCTGCCACACTAGGCAAATTGTGTGTGGATTGTTCCTGTGGACAGCTCTCCCCAGTCCTAAAAATACACAGCGACCTGTGCTGATGTCCAGCTACCAAACACCACTCAGCCAGATAAATCATGGGGTCACTCAATAGCTTGTATTGGAAGGGACTTTAAAGATCATTTCATTTCAACCCCCCTGCCATGGGTAGGGACAACATCCAGTATCCCAGGTTGCTTCAAGCCCCATCCAACCTGGCCCTGAACAATCCTGCAGCCTCTCAGGCTGTGCCAGGGCCTCACAACCCTTTAGGGTTAAATCTGTCATGTGCCTTCCCAGAGGCTGCATTTTAAATGTCCCTTCACCTTTTATTTCTTAGTAAACTGCATTCTTTGGGTGTTTTCTCATCAAGGTGTGTTTTC
This sequence comes from Erpornis zantholeuca, assembly GCA_013400515.1. NCBI lineage: Eukaryota > Metazoa > Chordata > Aves > Passeriformes > Timaliidae > Erpornis > Erpornis zantholeuca. The sequence goes on along the minus strand of VZTN01015330.1, from coordinate 125,720 downwards.
CAGCCCCCAGGGAAGCCTTCCTGGAGCCCACCAGAGGTAATAAAACCTCTCTCTCTTCCTTGGTGCCTCCCTTTGTGGTTCCTTGGAAGCATTAGCTCCTCTTGGCAGAGCATCTCATTAGGAGCTCATCTTCAGCTGATTACTTCTCTTCTGAGTCACTGCTTTCCATGACTTTGTCACCCACCTCTTAGTCCAGCTGCTGCTCTATTCTTAGGCTAACGACTTTACATCTGGTGGCACGAAAAACATGTTGTTTATTTAAACTCGGCTCATTAAGTGATGCAGATTAGGTTTGGTATTGGCGACCTGCCCCAACTTCTGTGCAGCTGCGTATCACCAGTAATGATTTGGCATTTTCTTGCAGGTCAGCGATCACACATTAAGTGGTGTGGGGTCAAGATCCGACAGGAAGGGAGCTCTGCCGTGTTCTGTGTTCTCCTTACAATTACACTTGGAGACCTATCAGTTAGTTTTCAGTCCAATTAATATTTGTCATATTGACACAACGTTCATTTTTCTCGAAGTACAGTGAAAGACAAGACCTGGTGTCTTATTGATGGGAGGTTTCTTTACTACTGTAAACTATGACATTAAGGAAAATATCTGGTTAACAGGACAAAACCTACTTTTCATAATGTTATGGCATCTCTTGAAATTATTTATTGGCTTATTATTTATTATAAGTTGTTATTCTTTCTTAGGTATCCTTGATATCAGAATGTCCAGAAATATCTCCCATTAACCTTTTAGGAGACAAATGGCTGCAACAGATTTCCTGTGGCAGCTGTTCCCTGTGAGGACCCAAGTGCCTTCCCCTGTTTCCCACTTGTGCCAGAGCCAGGGCTCCACCCCAGCCACGCTCCCTGGGGACAGAGTCCCTGTTATTGCCCAGGGCTGGGCAAACCTTTGGATCTGGGGTGTCAAATCCAGCGGCCCCACACTCTGCCCCACACTGTCACCAGGATGTCCCCAAACCCCAGCACTGGACATTTCCAGCTCTCTCCTGTGTGCTCAGCACAGCTGGGTGGGAACACCAAACCCAGGGGCTCGGCAACACTGAGGAGATTTGGGAACAGAGGGAAAAGGGAAAGAGCTTCAGGTGTTGTAATGCTTAGAGCTGCTCACCAGCGCCAGGATGGGACTGTCCCTTTTGGGACTGTCCCTTTTGGGACTGTCCATTTGGGACTGCCCATTTGGGACTGCCCATTTGGGACTGTCCATTTGGGACTGTCCATTTGGGCCCATCCATTTGGGACTGCCCATTTAGGACTGCCCATTTGGGACTGTCCATTTGGGCCCATCCATTTGGGACTGCCCATTTGGTACTATCCATTTGGGACTGTCCCTCCCACTGCAGCCTCTTGCCCCTGAGCCCTTTCTGGGTGTGTCACCATGTGCTGCTGTGTTTGTGCTGCTCCTTGGAGGGGAGGCGATGGAGCAGGGCCTGCGGGACTGCTGCAGATCCATCCGCATCGGGAAAATCCTGATCCAGAGCGACGAGGAGACGCAGCGAGCCAAGGTGTACTACGCCAAGTTCCCCCCGGACATCTACAGGAGGAAAGTGCTGCTCATGTACCCCATCCTGAGTGAGTGTCTGCTGCCAGCACGCACAGCCAGGCTCCTCTCAGCGCCAGTGCCCGCACTGAAAGGGAAATTGCCACAGCTCAGGGGCTTGGATTGGGTTTTCTGCTTGGTTGAGGTGACAGAGGAGGGAGTTTATCAGGCTGTGCCAGGACACTCATTACTCAGCTGCACCAGTGTGAATGCACAGCAAATCGCTTGGGCATGGCTGCGTTTGGGAGAAAGGCTGAGATTAAGACTTGATATAAATTTAACTTTTTAAGTTTTGTCATGAGAAAAGACTCAAACAGTGTTTCTCTCACACTACTAAAAGATATTTTTGGACTAATATTATAATCCTAGAAGCAAATTACTTTAAAATTAAATAAAGTTAATGCTAACCAAAAAAAACCTAACTCTGGTAAGCATGGTAAGGAGTTTATAGAGATGAGGTAACTTTTCCAGTCTAGGATTTTATTCTGTCCTACCTACGGAGCTTTTAATTTCCATTTTACTATTTTAGATGAGCTTTCTTGCCTCAGGGTTTCAATAAAATCCACCAACTTCTGTGCTTCAAACCAGATAGAGTTGGTTTTTTCAGAATAGAGATGAAGTTCCTTCATCAAAAGAAAAGTTTTCTAAAATTGATATTTGCACAGGTGAGTTTTCCAGAGAGAAAGAGCAGAATCATCATTCAATTGCACATGGATATTCTTGGATGGCCTGGGACAAATCTGTCAACCAGAAGGAATAATAAAATCTCACATTTTCCCACTTGACTTTAGTTAGTTCTGGCCTGAACAGGGCTCAGGTGCAGTTGCAAAGCACCCTGGTGACAGGAACAAGCAACTCCACTTTGGGGTTGTATAAACTGCCCCACTCTGCTTTAACTACTTCACCTTCCATGGCCTGAATTTTTTGGCTGCAACTGGATTTATAGCACCTACCTAGGTACTGACAGTAAACACAAGAGAAATCCTTTGGGATTAAGGATATTCAGCAGGAGTTCACACATCCTGCATTTATCGCAGACTTTGTATGAAACTTTCTGTCAGAAGCTACAGAAAGACAAAGTCAATTTAAAGAGTAACCAGCAGCCCAGCTTTAAGCCCAGGTAGCTGGAGAAAATCAGAATTCCTGCATTTACACTGCCCAGCTGGCTTCATCTGCCTGCTCAGCTCCTGCCTCTGCCTCTACTTTGAGTATACAAGGATCTGAGTTTGGTGGGTCTTTTAATTTTTTTGCTCAGGTTTAGAAGTTCCCAAGAGATTCAGATTTTCCTCACCTCACTGCATTTGGATTATTACTTAGCTATATTGAGAATAAGTTATTTTAATATCTTTTTAGAAAAAAAAAATAAACCAGCATTTTTTTCATCTATCACTGCATACCTAATAAGCAGTTTTTAAAACCCTGGAGGATTTAAAGCAAATTTATTTACCCTCATTGAAGGAAACGACATTAAACTTACCATGGAAAAGTGTTGCAATTCTCTTCTGCTATACACACAGTAGCAAATTGAAAACACTTAAGGAGGAATTACACCATGCTTTTGCTGTAGATTTTTGATTTTTCCCTATACTGCAAGATTCTCTATGCAAATATATTTTCCCCTACAAGCTTTTTGAAATATGCTGCTACACCGATCCTAATTTTGTCAGAGCTGTTAAGGATATGTGTGTGCACAGGTCATTATTTGTTATCAATGTCAAGTGGATACTGAAATCCATTAAGTGGTTTTGAAAAATCAGAGCTTATTCTGTACCTGATCGAGTCTGTGAGGGCATTTGCTAATAAATCCACCAAATCACACCGAGGGAAAGACTTTTCCTCAGCTGTGTGGGAGACACCTTTCCTCAGCTGCCTGCCCTGGATTTCAGCTCCAAGTTTTTACTGCTGAGGAAGGTGTGAATCAGCAGGATCCAGCTGCCATCTCTGCTCCTCACTTGTTGGTCTCCCAGCAAGCTGGTAAATGTCTACCTGAAGAGCCTGGAAGAAGACAGGAAAAAGAATGTTTTATTTCTCTGTTGCTTTGCCATTTGATGATTTTCAAGACTTTTGCACGTAAACATATTTTGTTGAGGGGGAAAGATGTGTCAGATGTCAGGAGGCTGTTCCAGGAGCATAAACCATCATCTTATCCCTCCATCCAAACAGAATATGCTCCACCTCCCATTTGCTCAACAATCCTTAATATTTTGCTGCTTAGGTTACTGGTGTCTAACAAAGCCACTTTTATCCTGCTCTGACCTTGCCTGGTATCCAGAAAAGGTGGGGAGAAAAGGCAGGATTGAGTTTCATGCATAATCAGTCTGTGGCTGTCCTCTCACCTCCAAATTCCTTTGAGGAATGTCCTGCTGCTGTGCTAATTGCCAGCACTCACACTGGTGGCTGCCTTATCAATCGTGGGCACAAGGCTTTCCATGATAAACTGGATCCATTGTGTGCCCATCACCCGCTCCCTGAATGATCCACGTTCTAGCATGGCATGGATTTTTTGCCAGCTTCAAAGGTGCCTGTCAAATATAAAAGTGTGCCCACACACTCAGCCATGGGGTCTCTGCTTAGGGGATGCACTTTCTCCAGCCACTGGAATTTGTAGGAGCACTGCCTACATAAAGAGACCCATTTGTCATGGGTCAGGAGCAAGGCAGCTTTTCCCCATAACAAACATTTTGGTATTTTAATTGCTTTAAAAAAAAAAAATTGCAATTTAATTGCTTTGCGACATTAAATTTACTCTTCTTAGGTTTTTTTTTGTTTGTTTGTTTTAATTTTACTCACATTGAACAGTCAAAGCAGAGCTGTTAGGGCACGGTTTGACCCTGCAATAAATCTAACTCTAGTTGCAGCAGTGATGCAAAGGACTGATCTGATTTAAACCCACTCTCCCAACCCCAATTTACTTTTAAAAACATAATAAAAGGTGAACATTCTGCAAGTAAGTTTTATGCTGTATTAGGCGTCACCTCTCCATCACTCCATGTGCTGTATCAAGTATGACTTGTCCATCTGCAGCTGTAATAAACTCAATTGCTTTGAGTACTGGTTATTTGAACAAAAATATAGTTGGGAACCTACACCAGCTCCAGATGAAAGTGGGACTCTTCTGCTAAGGATTTTGTCATCTTCCTTGATGAGAATATGGCCTGTACCTGTCCCTTCCAGTTTCTCTTGCCTGGACACTGTGGCTCCCTTTGAGTTCTCAAGCCTGACAGGGGAAATTTAAACTGTGAATATATAAAAACACTTCATTTACATTAAAAGTTGGGCTGGTATTGTTGAGTAGGAAGTCAACGGTTTCCACAACCTTTAAATGCAACACCTCCCTCAACCTGACAGTGCTGTTTTTATAACAAATTGCCAAAAGGAGAAACAAAGGTGTCTTGTGGGCTTCCTGAAATGGAGTAAGTCCTCAGGAATATGTTTTTTCTCTATGTATTGGATATTGTTTGAAAATGAAGATTACTTCCTTGCAAGACCTTTGCAAAATAAAACTTTTCAGGCATTAAAATGGGATCTTTCAAAGCTCAGCTGACCTCGATAATTTCAATGGTGAGGAGAAAAACTGCAGAAGTGCTTAACCCTATATAACATGGGAAGTCTGACATTCAGTTAAGTAAGGCTCATATCAGGAAACAGGAATATCTTAGTTTTCACAGGGCATGCCACTTGTATGTAGTACACAACACCGGCTGAGAGGGGAGACCCTGCCATAGTTGGAGGAGGATTGGCCATGGCTAGAGGTGGAGAAATGCCCATGGTTATAAAGGAGAAGACGGTGAATATCCCCACAGACACACACAAGTATCGCCAGTATTTATTTGGTTTTTGGCACTGTTGATCACCATGGGCCTCACACGGACTCACCTCTGCCCAGCATGCACACACCTGAAGTGACATGAAACGGCCCCACTTAGGGGACTGTGGGGACACGGACCTTCCTGCTGCGCTGCGCCGCACCACGGGCAGGCATCGCTGACACCCGGTCCCCTCCACATTTGACGGGGACTGTGGGACGAGGGGTGGCCATAGCAGCCTCCACCCCAGCCCACCCTCAGCCTTTGCCCTGCACCAAAATGGCGGCGGCCCCTGAGGGCCGGGGCCGCGCGCGCTGGGCGGGGCTGCCCTCCCGGGCC
>VZTN01015330.1:99653-119879 GCA_013400515.1 Erpornis zantholeuca | reverse complement strand
GGGGCGCGGGAGGCTCCATCCGCGGTGCCGTGAGGGAGCGGGGGGCGGTGATGGCGGTCCGAGCGCGGGTGTGCCCGGATGGGCCGCGCTCCGTCACCCCGGGGATTCTCCTGGCGGGGCCTCCCGCCGCCACTCTCATCCTCCACCGGGGGCTGGAGCTGGGTTTGCGCTCCCCCCGGGGAGGGCAGGCGGGCCCGGCACCCTCCGGGTGTCCGGCTGGGCTGGGGGAGGAATTGGAACGAGCTCCTTTTGGGAGGGGTGGAGTGAGGGGGGGTGGTTATCGCTGCTATCCGGGGCCTCTTCCACAGTTCGGTGTCTGCTGAAGGAATCGCAGCTTTTCAGGGCCGTGTTTTCAGGCCGTGCTTCTCGTGAGCTGAGGCAAGAAGCCTTGTTGTGGGAGACGGGCGAGAGCAACTCTTCCTATCCCGCTGTGTAAGGCTCTGGATCAGCTTGTGACCAGTTCAAACCTGCGGTGTTCGCAATTCCTGCGCTGAGTTTCTCCCCGGTTAATCACGTCATCTTTGCTCTGTCACCTTAGCTTCCGTGTGCAAGTTTTTCCCTGCCCCTTTTAATGCTGTTTGCTGGCATTTAAGGTTTCTGTTTCTCTGTTTCATTGTCGAGTCCAGCTGGATGTGTGTGTTTATCTTGTGTGATCTGCTTTAATCGAGGAGCAAATATCAGGTCGTGTATAATAGTGTGTGTATGTATATAAAATTTAGTGATGATTAAGGTTTGTTTATAAGATTTGTTTTGTGTCTTGATTTTAGTGTGCAGTAGGAACCTGACAAATGGTTTCAAAGCAAAAAATACTGAATTTTTAATATAATAGTAATATTATTTTGCTGTTTCTCAGAAAAGTGGAGCCTTGATACAGAGAAGCTCCTAAGCAAGAATACAAACGTGATAATACCCAATAGTATGATCACACATCACATTTATTTTTCTCTCCATATTGGCAGTATTGGGTAATTTCAACTTGAAAATAGTTGTCAAAATGTTCAGAAGAAGTTGTGGCACTAATTTGTCCCTGAATTTCAATTGCAGTGACTTGTCAAGTCTTTCTAAAACGAATAAAGATTTGGCTGCTTCTCAGGCAGTTAATTATCTTAATTGAGGGTCAGATACTTAGATTTGTTGTAGTGGTCAACTGGCACTTAAACTGACTCTGTTCCCTCTACAGGTTTACCATGTTGGAATTAAAATAATGATAGCTTGGAATTATGTCCTGGGAAGGGAAAACACGCCACACATTATAAAATTAAGGGTTTCTTGTTATGTTAGACCACTAAGGCACAACAACTGCAGTGTTCCCTTCATCAACAGCTCTGACTGGGTAAATGTTTGTCTCTGAAATAACCACACCAGTATTTTTCAAGCCTGTAGTGGTTGCCATCTGTATCATATTTATTTTCCATATTGCTGAATGCCTGGGCATGCCAGGGTGCACTGGACAAGAGTGTTACAAGTGTCTGGTCTCCAATATGTGTATTTGGAGGTGTTTTTAGAGGAATGGGTAGTGTGATCCTTAGCTGGAAATGCTTTCAAAACACCTCTATATCAATATACTTACCTTGCTTGTTCCTTTATTCCTCTTCCCTGTGGGAATGTATCAAAATAAATCCCTTGATCTTGGCAGTATGATTCCAGTTGTAGTGAAAGTGTTATACTTTTTTTTTTAACAGTCATAACATAATATAATGTTATGGCTGCATATACTTGAGTCTAAAGATTGCATTTAAGTCCAGCCTAATGTAGCTTAACACATTACTGGACTGTCCTATTTTTTTTTTTTAATAGAGAACTTCAGTTTCCACATATTAAAGCACTTGAATCCAAGCATCACTATTGGGTGTTTATCCAAGGTTTTGTGGTTTAATCTCAGTCTTGGTGAAAACATATCAGCTGCTGAGCTTGCAAAAATTATTCCTGAAGGGATAAAACCAAATGTGAACATTTCCGTCTTCCAAGATATTTTTATGAGAGTCTTGTGCTTCTCAAAACCAAAGCTTCTAAAGAGCATAGCAGTATCATAACTTAGTCAGGAGCTTTGTGTGGTGAGTAGGGATAGCCAGGAGCATCCCTGGGACTGGTTTTGCCTTTGCACAGGTTCTGGCTGCAGGTAAGATCATAAACACAAGCCTGTGTCTCCTTCAGACTGCTCAGGTTTGTATTAATGAGGTACTTGTTAGCAGCTTTTGGCTGCTGTGCAGTGTTGAGGCTCTGCTTTTGACTCAAGGAGGTCTGCAGAGTTGTGTGGTCTCGTAAAACCACCTAATGATTATGGAACGTAGGAAAAGCCAGCACACATTTTATCTTAGTTCAGTAATTTAAAATCATCTTGCTCAGAGGCACTCTGGGTTTCGATGTGCAAGGTGTATGTGCAAATAATCCTGTTAAAATGCTGGAGCTTCCCTGCCTTGGGATGGCATCAGAAGTGGAATTCTCATGGTACAGATGCTTATTTAAATCCAAATAATTTTGGCTTCATTTTATTTCCCACTTCTGTGTTTGCTGGGCACCGGATATCAACAAGAACAGGAATGCACGTATCGGAATTCCTCTGTGGCTTGTGGTTGCAGTGATTCTCTGCTTGTTGCCCTTTTACTGTTAGCAGTGCCTGTGATAGCAGCAGTTGTGTGGGGACAGCAAGACTCAGCAGTGCATTTCAAGATGTTTTTTCTTTTTGGTTGAAATTCAGTGAGTTTTGATTGGCTTAGTGCTTTCACTAACCACAGGTTGTGTTTCTTCAGGAATCAAAACTCGACTTGTCCTTGGATATCAGTTCTCTTCATAGTTTGTTGGAGTCAATGCTGGTTACTTGTGTACAGCTTTACTTCTTTGAGTTCAGAATGGGCCTTCTGCTGCTGACCCAGCAAGAAGCTCATTTCTGGGCAAAAAGAGCATTATTTCATGAGCCTGCAGTGCTGGAAACGTGCTGCACCTCATATACACCAAGCTTTCCCCTCTGTGCTGTCAGAATTTGATGGCAAAGGCAGTGTTATCTTAATTTTATTTTCCACTTGTATGTGAAAATTGTTGTTTTAGTAAGTGCAGATGATAAAAGGCAAAGCCCAGCATTTTGGCAGTTGTTACCACATTTTATTTTCAGAGCTCCATCTTGATTCCACATGCTCTCAGTGTTCTGGAATTGCTAAGCTCTGCCCTGGTTTCCTCACTTCTTTCTGACTTATCAGGAGTTGTTAGTGTTTCTCTTCTTTATCTCAACAGTTGGTTCAGCTGAAGTGTTTTTCCTCTCTGGTTTGTTGTTTTTTGTTGGTTTTTTTTTATTCTGTAGAACTTTCTGCCACTATTCTGCAAAAGTATTCATTTGCTTTCTATTGTTTAAAATGTATGTTCAGAATGACATCTTGTTTGAGGGCCTTTGCTTTGAAACACACTGGGGTAGTGAAAAAGCTGAATCAATGGTTAACACTCCTTGTTAAACTGGCATTTAAATTTTACAGCACTTTTCACAGAACATTTCCATAGAACACAACTTTCTTCCAGCTTTCCAAGAGTGGTGCGTATTCTGTGATAATTTTGACTTAAAGAGGACTCAGAGAGTTCTTGATTTGAAAACTTGTGGTAGGTTTAATAAAAAGCTAATAAGAACCTAAATCTGCTGCTCATCACAGTGGAAATAAAAAGCCAGAATAGTAGGGAAAAAAAAACCCCAAAATTCATGATGCAACTTTGGAAACTGGAAAAGTTTGTTGCATTTTACTCTTTCTAAGATGGAGATGAGTGTATTTGACCTGTGGTATCAAAGCCTTTAGTGTGATCACAAAAGGGAACTTGTGCACCTGCACAAAAAGAGAAAGCCAAACAAACTTGACATAATGAAGCTCCATGTATAATGCAAATAGATGACTTTCATTTCACTGTCTTAGGGTGTCTTTTTCCTTTAATGATGGGATTCACTGACAGTTTTTGCTTCTGCTTTTGAGCTTGCAGACTTAAGTGATGAAATATTTAAGATGAAAATGTAGTTTCTGTTATGTCTTACTTCCAGCTAGTTTTGAGTATTGAGAAATTGGATACTGACTGGCGTGAAAACTATTTTTCAACTTTGAATTCTTCTAGGAAAATGAGGTGGGGTGGGTTGGATGAGTGCTGTGTGTGAAGTGGGTTCTGTTTGTGCTTGAAGAAGCCGAGGTAACAGGACTGCCTGTTCTAGCTGCTGTTCCTGTGTCATTTGAGACATGGAATTGCAGAGAGGGCTGGCTGGGGCCGTGCTGCCATGGCACGTCAGAGCTGCTGGAGTCACAGTTCGTGGAAAGCGCTTGGACACGCAGCTGTGCTGTGCTTCTCTCGAGCTGAAGTGTCTTTGAGGCATGTTCACTGCAAGCTGGGCAGGAAAAATAGCCTCTGACGACCCAAAGCAAACAAATCAGTGTTTCTGGCTTCCAACCTGAGTCACTCCTTTAGTCCAAGGGTTTGATGATTTCTGCAGACTGGAAGTAAGCAAGGTGCTCTACCGGTTGAAGTACCTAATTAAGGTGAGAGTATGAATCATGAATGAGAAGTTTGGCCTTCTGCTGAGGACATCTCTGGAACACCCACACTGCCATCCTCTTTTTTGTTTATACAGAGGTATTAACTGTGTTGCTGGGACGTGAGGTAACTCAGGAAACATTCCTGCCATACAGGGCATGAGAGATTCTCAGGTGAGGTTGAAATACTGGTAGCACCAACACAGGGGAGTTCTAGAGGAACTTCTTGTTGCACGCCTGACTCGTGAGCAGTTGAGTTGTTTTTTCAGTTTAATTAAATTCCATGCTCATCCTGTTAAAATTTGAGGCTTGCCCCATAAATCTAACAAAGATTTTAATTTTAAAGTATTGCTTTTTTGTTTAACCCTGCCAATAAGTGATTCTAGGGTTTGTCACATTTTCTAAGTTCTGCCTAGTTGGTTTAATGAGAGTTCTAATGTTTTATGGGATTTCTTTTAAATATAAAAAACCCAGGAATGCAGGCTAAGGTAGTGTCTTGGTGTTCAATACAGATAACTAATGTCAGGAGATATTACACAATACTGAAGGAGGAAGAACTGGAGATTTATTACTGTGCATTATGGTCCATTAGTACTTTCTCTGGGAAGAATTCTGTAGTCCACAAGTGCTAAGCAATATGGAGATAGACTGTGTTTTTGTTGAAGGTAGATGGGTAAAACACAAATGTTATCCCTGCTTGGCTGTCCCACTAGATTTGAGGCAGTAGCACATTCCTGACTGGATTTAGTTTACACACAACCCGGCGTAAAAGAAAACATAAAATATTTCTTATGCTGTAAGAATGATAACTTTGCATTATTTAGGGAATATCCAGTACTCTTAAATTGTTCCTATCCAAAATAACATAGTATTACTTCTTCTTGAATAAAAGAATGTAACAAACAATAGCTTTTGTGGGCTTACTGCAGTTGGGAGCAGCAGCAGAGAGACAGGCAGTCATTTGTGCTCGGAAATCTCTGAGGTTGTTGAAGCGTAACTGCAGGGAAGATACTTTTCTGATTTGTGGCAGGATGGGAACACCAGTTAAGAATTCACTGTAGTTACTCTGTCTGGATATTCAGCTGCTGAAGATTTTTTTATTTTTATTTTTTTAAGGAGAATATTGTTTATCCTATCTCTAGTCCTCTTGCTTTGTGCAGTCTTTAGGTGGTCGCCCCCTCACTTCCCCATAAAGAGATTTTCATATCTGGGTATCTTGGCCAAAGTTGGCAATAACCAGCAGATCTGAACTTCCTGCTCGTAGCTTGTGACCTTCCCCACCCTGTGTCAACTCAGTGCTGACAAGGAAGGACACTAAAGGAGGAAATTCTGAATCTTTTAGCTTGTATAAGAACAAAGTCTTAGACTGGAAGAAGGAGAAGCAGAGTAGAAGTGTACCTGCTTATTAGATAGCCAAATGCTGGTGATTTTGTTGTCATTTAATAGTACACCTGTTGGTTTTCCTCATCAGGTTTGCCTATATTACTGACTTCCTTAAGCCAGTCTTAATTGTCTGCAGGGTGTGAACTGAGAGCAGCATCCTGAGGGGCAGATTTTCAAGTTATTTCTCCCTCTCTGCCCTGCTGTGACAGGGGTGGTGTTAACTCCCACCGTGGAAATCCTGCTGTCCAGCACATGGGCCCTATGGAGCTGTGCTGAGGCAGGACTAGTCTAAACATTCCAGTAAGTTCAGTGTGGCCATGGAGAGCTCTGCAGCAGGCTGGGAGGTGAGGCTTATGTTGGACAAATGTGCACAACGAGCTGAGTGGACAGGGAGGAGATGGAAAGTAGCAGAAGCCTTGGGGTGGAAATGCTGGATTTTTTGCTGGTTTTAACATCAGAGCTCTGCTTTGAGGAGTATCATCCCATTTGCTGTCAGCAGGCAGGTAGGGAGAATGTGTTGTTGCTGTGTTTCTGTGCCATCTGCATTTCCATCAGTGTAAGCATCCCATAGAATTTCACAGCATTTCTGGGATCGTGAAATCGGGATACGGGGAACTGATGTAACCTGGTAGTAGCTTGCAACAGGAAAATATAGTGAGTTTGTCACTAGCAGAAATAGCCCTCATGTAAATTAAATTCTTCATTCAAGATCCCACTTCCAAGGCTTTTTTCTTAGCAGTAAACTCCATTCAGCCTTGACCATTAGCTGATTTTATGGTTTAGGAGGGAAGATAAAAGGTGATGGAGGAGAAGAGAGGAGCAAACCTGGAAATAAGTAAGACTGACTTAATCCAAGCATTTCCTAAAGAATCACCTATTGAACTGTACATCAGCCTGTTGGTAAAGAAGAGATTTGTTTTGACTGTCCCTTTCTCTCTGACCAAGGATGGTGCCACTTCGTTTTCTGAAATGGAATAGGCAAATATCTTTGAATCACGTAGGCATTATATAGCCAAGGTGCCTGCAAGCACTGGAAGTTTCAGTTAAAAGGAAAGTAGTAAATAAGTAGTAAACAAATGTTATGCTTTGTATGCATAGTGCAGCTTTCTTTTTTAGAAGCTGTTGAAGAATTAGACTAATGCTTACAAAGGTGTTAATATTGCCATCTTTCTGAAGACATTCCGTGTGTTTTGAAGTCAGTAATCTCATGGCAGTCATATGGAGTAAAATATTTTACAAAACTTGTGCTGCTCCTGTCCCTTAGCATCTTATTACCTGTCCTTACTTTTTAAGTCTTATTGTTGACTTTGTTTTGTTTTTATCCCAAAAACGGAATGGTGGTTAGAGTTTGATGTGTATTCCCAAAGAACCAAAGCATCTTTCAAGGTTTTATTTTGGGTGCAAGTCTCTCATTTTACTTAAGGCTTTTGTACAGATATTACCAGAACTAACAACAGCTGCTTTTAAAAGTATCTTCTCCAGCATATCTTTAAGTAATGCTACTTGAAGTAATAATTCTGCTACAGAAAGCCTGTAAAAAAGTGGATTGAAGCTCTGTTCTCATTAGAAATATGCTCCTGGCATGTGAAGGGCACAGAGATTTCCTAAGTGAGCCTGGTCAGAGCTGAACACACCTGCAGAAACTATTGCTCAACCGTCCTGTGAATGGGGTCATTTATCGGTGTTTAAGAGCACGTCACAGAGCACTGCACGTCACATGCCAGTCTGCAGTCTTCAGATTGCACCAGGGATTTAGAAATGCAGAGAAAGCTGGTAGGCTTCCATCTGACTCAGTAGTGACCCTGGTGATTGCTGCTGCTTCCCCATTCCCGAATAAAAGGGGTAATTGCTTTGGTAAAATGGCAGAATTTCGCAGAACCCAACAGCACCAGTAGCTCTGAGTGGTAACAAGTTAATGTCACTGACTTAAAGTCAAGTTCCACTGCATCAGAACTGAAGACAAAGAGGGTCAGAACAGCAATTTCATCATTTTTAAGTCTGCAATAATGGCATATCCTATCCTATCCTGTGGAATTTTTCTGGTGCTACACACCGATGTCGTCGGTGCACTTTAATTTTCACCATAGCAGCTGAAATAAAGTGCCCGTGGAGATCATGCAGTGCTGCTCTTCTGGAGAGGCACTAATGTAAACTGTGGGCAGTCTTGACTTGACAGCTGTGCTGACAAACCAAAAAAAAGATGCTTTTTACACTAGACAGATGTCTAAGTGTTGGAAATTTTCCAGTGAGAAGCAGAAAAGCTTTATTCTTCCAGTATTTCCATGTCACATGAAGTATGGTTTAAATGAAAGGAATGCTTTCTGATGGGGAATGTTATTGCAGAGCTTTTTAGCATGCAGAGGATTAGCTTGTTAATCACCTCTCTGAGTAACTAGATTCTACCAGTTGTACAGGAAAATTCTTGATGCTGTGAATAGTGAGGCAGAGTGATCAAGGAAACTGGTTATTTTACCTTCATTTGATGTATTTGCATGGCACAGCCAGTGCCAGAATGTCTCCTGCATTTGCATGTGTTCCTTATAATATTTATCAGATACAGACATGGCATTCATCGATTATTTTCCTTGAAAGAGAGACCTTGTCAGGTATTTCATCCAAATGAAAAACAACATGAGGTTGTATTTAAAAATATGCAGCATAGAAGACATCTCTTTAAAGCAGTGGTGTACCTGGTATATGCTGGAGTTTTGTCTTGGAAATTTTCCTCATCAGCATCAGTGATTCAGTAAATACTGAAACTTGAAAGCAAATTCCTGTTGTGATGTAAAACTATAAAGTTGATTTTACAAACCCTTTTCTGAGGGAATGAGAAGCTTTCCATTTTTTTTGTGCATATAGTGTTCCACAGCCCTCATCTTTATTTGAGTTCTTCATAACCCGCTTCATTCTGTTAAAATTCACTTGGATGGTGAAGAGGTTGTTTCTTGTAGCAGGCAGGAAAAAGCAAGGAACATAAAATCCTGTGCCTTGTACTACTCTACAATAAGGCTGCTTGGAGAGACAGTTGTGACATTAGGAATATTTTATGCAAAAAGCAGATAATCACAGACACCTATTTAACTATGTGAGTGTGAAGATGGGCTCAGACTTATGGCACATTATATTCCTTGTGTTCATACTTTGTTGAGTATTCAGTAATGATGGGCATCAGTTTTGTTTGTACTTCTTGAGGAGGTTCATGCTTCGGTTCTGATCCCCGTGGTGATGAACCTGATCTTAACTAAAGCTTCATCAGCAAACTGCTTTAACCTGTGCTTCACACTACACTGGAAACATGCCTAAATTCCATGCCCTATTTCACTGCTCTCCATGAAGGGTTTGTTCTCTCCTTTTTTAGGTACTCTTCCACTCATCAAGATGGAAAGCTCAGATTCTAGTGACAAAGGAAGTATTGATCAATCAGAAGCCCAGCGTCAGAGCCAGCTGGATCGGTTAGATCGAGAAGAAGCTTTCTATCAGTTTGTGAACAACCTGAGTGAAGAGGACTACAGGCTTATGAGAGATAACAATTTGCTAGGAACACCAGGTAGGTAATGCTTGCCTATGTGCATCCTGCTAGAGTTGCTTGTAGGTAGTTTGTGTTGTTTTCCGTTCTCCTGAATCCCTTTCAACCATTTGTGTGCTGCAGTTGTGTTCCATGGTAGGAAGTAGCTTCTTGCTAATTTGTGCACACTCAGATTCGAGTGGTCCCTTGACTTGTGGAGACATAGTTAGGATGGTGTGGATTCATCAGATAAAAAAGTCTGGTGTTTGCACAACTTGGCAGGAACACCCAGATTTGACTCAGTTCCAGTTATGAACCCTTAGATGGAAAAGAAATCTTGAAGTGTATCTGTGCAGATTTTGTGCTGGTGAGGCTGAGTTTGTAACCAGGGTAAGTAGTCTGGTATGAGATTCTACATGGGCATTTTGATGTCAGTTCTCAATCAACTTGTTAAATTGCCTCTTGATAGGTTGATACCTAATTCAAACCATGACTCAACTAATTTAAACCTTATTTTCTTGCTTGTGGAAGTGTTAACCTCAAATATTTCACTCTGGACAGCCATTTAATGGGTGTAGGATGACAAAAATTGCTGCTCAGTTGTAGAGGCTACAGAACCAGAGAGCACATTTCTCTTGAATAGGATGGAACTGTTGGATATTTTAGCTTCAGCAAAACTTACTTGGGACAAAAGTGCTAAAGTGTCTGAACTTTCCCTTAGCAACCTGCTTGGCAGTGCCATTATGGCAGAATTTAATTAGACAGAGCACAAGCAGTGGCTCGTACCTTCTTTAGAAGCTTTTGATAATGCTTGCCATACATATATGATTTGGAAATATTTTTGGAAAATTTTGCTTATTTTCTAAGGTGAAATTACTGAAGAAGAGTTGCTGAGAAGGCTACACCAAGTTAAAGAAGGTCCACCACAGCAAAACAGTGATGAGAATAGAGGTATATACAGTATTTGTGAAAACTCTTAACTTTAGCACCCCGTACGGACCTTAACTTGAGTGCAGGAGTGGAACAAGTTAAGCCTAGGCAGGTGCAAGGTGAGCTTTGTTTCAAAACTCAGTGAACCTTATGTCTGATATCTGCTGCAGAGGTCAGTTTGGGACAGATTTCATTCATAACACATCTTTTACTTCTATCAAAATAAAGTTTCGTTTAGGTTTATTTCTTTATTTCATGTTTTTTAAGATTGCCTTGCTGTCTGCTCCCTTCTGGGATGCTTTTTGGTAATCCCACTTTTTAATTCACCATTCTTCCCTTCCAAAGATGCTGCATTGCTTTTGTTGTCACCCTTCTGTAGAGATTGGTGGGGGATGCTCGGAGCTGACCACTGGGGTTCATTCTTCAGTGAGACAGAGTTGCTATAAAGCTCTGCAGGTGAAGGCTCAGGACAAACTTAATTCTCTGCTCCATGGTCGATAGATCACTTAATTGTTTGGAAAGGAAAACACAGGAAATTGATGTGTTATGACACCTGACATGTGACTTTCCATTTACTTATGATAGAAAATACATGTTCTTTTGATGACTTGTTTGCTCTGTGATGGCTGCAGCCTATCTGTCCATATTAGAGCAATGTCCACTCCTGCTCCCTTAGAAGAGCTCTGGTAGTTAACAGCATTGTCTCGCTGCCTGTGAAACCACAGTAGCACTTGGTAGGATTCAGCACTTCTAGATTGTCACTTGTTAAGCTCAGCAATTATGTTCTTGGAAAAGATGGCTCCAAAATTAGCTCAGTACTCTAATTTTGGTAGTTCCCTGTCTTTTTCACAGGTGCAGAGTCCGCAGAAGATGTTTCAAATGGAGATTCTATAATAGACTGGCTTAATTCAGTCCGACAGACTGGAAATACAACACGAAGTGGGCAGCGAGGAAACCAGTCCTGGAGAGCAGTGAGCCGGACTAACCCCAATAGTGGCGACTTCAGATTCAGTTTGGAAATAAATGTCAACCGTAATAATGGGAACACGAATCCAGAAACTGAGAATGAGCCATCTGTAGAGCCTTCCAATGGGGAGGATTTGGAAAACAGCCAAAGTGACTCTGAAATTCCAAGGTCTGAATCACCGTCTGTAAGACAACCTGGATCAGAAAGGAGCAGTGCGGAGGAGCTGACGGCTGAGGAGGCTTCCCCTCCTAGAGGGCAGAGGAGAGCCAGGAGTAGGAGTCCAGAACAGCGGCGGACGCGGGCTAGGACTGATAGAAGTAGGTCACCTATTAATGCAGTGAGTGAGGCCCCTCGCAGGTCTCATCACAACACATCATCTCAAACACTTGACCACTCCTCAGCGAGCGAGGCTGAGGGCAGCTCTAGAACTAGGCAGCACGTGACGTTAAGGCAGCACACAGTGGGGACTGAGGTGCCAAGTGAAAATGCAGTTCTGTTTTCCCCCCCTGAAACGAGGCCTGCTCCTCAAGCAGCAGGTTCTTCAGAAACCACCGGCACCAGCGAGTCTGCGGCTCCTGGGCAGAGGCCTCCCACCATAGTGCTTGACCTCCAGGTGAGAAGAGTTCGCCCCGGAGAGTACCGGCAAAGGGACAGCATAGCCAACCGGACCCGGTCCCGCTCCCAGACCCCCAACAACACGGTCACCTACGAGAGCGAGCGCGGAGGCTTCCGGCGCACCTTCTCCCGCTCCGAGCGGGCTGGGGTGAGAACTTACGTCAGCACCATCAGGATTCCCATCCGTAGGATCTTAAACACAGGCCTGAGCGAGACCACGTCAGTCGCCATCCAGACCATGCTGAGGCAGATCATGACAGGCTTCGGGGAGCTCAGTTACTTCATGTACAGCGATAGCGATGCAGATCCCGGTGGGCCAGCTCCCAATCAGAACGTGGAGACTTCAGAGCCGCAGAGCGGAGCTGGGGGCACCTCGGGCAGTGAGAATGCAGATGTTAGTGCAGGGGAGGTGTATGAGGGTGGGCACGTTAGCTCAACGTCTGGTGCCAGGCGGGAAGGCCGCAATTCGAGGGGATCGGTCACTTTTGAAGAAAGCGGTTCTCTACCATTCCTTAGCCTCGCACAATTTTTCCTACTCAACGAAGATGACGATGACCAACCAAGAGGACTCACCAAAGAACAAATTGACAACCTAGCCATGAGGAATTTTGGTGAGAGCGACGCTCTGAAAACCTGCAGCGTGTGCATCACAGAGTACACGGAGGGCAACAAGCTCCGCAAGCTGCCGTGCTCGCACGAGTACCACGTGCACTGCATCGACCGCTGGCTCTCGGAGAACTCCACCTGCCCCATCTGTCGCAGAGCAGTCTTAGCTTCTGGGAACAGAGAGAGTGTTGTCTAAAGGAGAGCTGAGTCGATGGCCAGGCAGCCGGTGTGATAGTGATGGGCAAAGAAGTCACTTCCTTTATGGCCACTTTTTGAGTGGTACCTCAATGTATAGTAATGACTCGGAGTGAATCTTCCCTCATTAAAGCGTTTTCTCTGGATTCAAGCTTTGGGAATTGGAAAATTTCTTTAATTAGGTTTCTCGAGTTCTAGTCAGTTTGGGTGTTCAGTTTCACTTGTCCAAAGACATCTCCCCATTTCAAAATATTTTTTTCTTTGTGAAGAGTATTAAGTTCTTTCTCCTACCCAGCCCTTGCCATCCCAGTCCAATAAACAGTTTGTCCTCAAGATTGTGCTTCTGAGGAGTTCTTTGAGAAGTTATCCAGCTCAGTGTCCATGAGTCATAGAGGAATTTTTGCAAGAAATCCAACTCTCTGAAAAAATAACCTTAATTTAATTGCACACTTGAACATACTTTTAATTTTCCTCCTGGGTTAATATTGGACATGTCTGTGTAAATAACACTAATGTTAGCCCTTTCCCCATCACTATGGCACGCTGTAGGATGAGCTGTTAGCTTAATTGGGATATTTATCTTGTTGTGGAAATATAAGAATTGCCTATGCTTGTTTAAATAAAGAAAAAAAAACAACAAATCTGTTTTAAAATTGTAAAGCTTTTTTGTAGAAGCTCAGTACTTTTCCAATGCACTGTTGTACTAACGCATTAAGAATTAAAATTGTACCATGCTTAGAAATCAAAAATGCTTTTCATACAGACCCCACCACACAGAGAGCAAACTGAACATGAGAGAGCTGCTTTTGTGACTGTGTACCTGTCAAGAGCAGTGCATATCTGTACTATTTATGTGAACAGCTACTGTAACATAAAAACAGTTGGATTAGACATTTAATTGCATTAAAAAAAAAAACAACGGAAATTAAATGTTATAATTGCAGTGTTTTGGCTCAGTAATGCCACAAAAAAAAAGAGAGATGATAAAAGTTAGAAACTTCTAATGTTCTAATGGCTGGTTATTTCTTGGTGTGGTTGCAGATATGGAATAATACAAACCTGTGCATACTGGCTCATTTACTGAGGTTTGTGCCCAATTTTCCTATCAGCTTTTGCTCTCAAATTTTGAGGCAATGATGTAACTTTGGCAAACAAGTATGGGCAGGTTGGTTTTTAGTTCTTCACGAGCTTTTACTGTATTGGTAACCTCTGGATGTGTTGAGTGGTCCAGTGTTGGGAGCCTGTGGTGCGAGTGCCACAGGAAAACAACTTAATACTCATTAGAAAGCACATCATTAGTATTGGGTTACATTTAAAAATGAGTGCACTTAAATGTGCAGCAGATCCTTGAGAATAACAGTAAAAACCCAACAAGCTCTTTATATTCCTATAGCACAGAATGAAAATGAATTTACTTTTAAAATTATGTACATGACATATTGCAGTTGAGAATGGGAGTGTGTGTGGGGGGAAACATCCTTCACCCTCAGTGACCCCTTCTTTGTTCTGTTCTCTAAGGTTTTGGGGTTTTTCCTGGCTTACATGTGCAAAAGAAAAGTGGTTTTTATTTATTGCCACTCCAGGGCAGTAGTTTTGAAGGGATATGAGCTGCTCTTGCTGCCTGTATGGGAAGTGTTGCTTGTTCCTCACATGACAAAACCAAAGCTGGCCTATCTCTTTTCTCCCAATTAAAACACATTCTAGGTGTTTTATAGTGGTGGGTGCATAAACTATAATCGCTGCTGTAAGCCATTTTAACATCTCACCAGCTAGTTAAGGATTCCACAGCACCCCAAAATCCCATTTTTTCTTTTCTTCACGTGCATTTTGTGCTGTTGGTTCAGTGGGAAACCCTGACTGGCTGTTGAGCTCGCTTTCCTCCTGCTGGGACACGCCATGGTGGCAGAGGGAACACGAGGGTGCTTTGGGAACAGAACAATCAGTAAGCTCATGGCTTTGGTTTTTTTCTTGGACACACAAGAGTGTAAAATTGAAGTTGGCTGTCGATTCTGGGTACTGGATTCTCTGTGCCAAAATTTCACAGCAGAATAACACTTCTGAATTTCACAGAGCAAATCCTCGCTCTCAGTTGCAGTTTCCAGACTTACAGAGTGTAGAATTAGAAGGAAAAAAAACTTCCCTTCTCTGCATGGGTACCATGTTAGATGTTGAAAGTCAGAGATGTTCATCTCAGACTAGAGCTGGTGACCACCAGGAAGGGAGGCACTATCCCAAACCCACGCCAAGCACGGCTCTGGTACATCCCACCCCACCTTTTCCATGGAATTTCCACCTTGGTAGACCTGCCCTCATGGTTTTGTTATAGCTTATAGCATGTCTTAACATTTTATCTTTCTGTAACAAGAGCAACTAATAAAATCTTGGAGGTTTCCCAAACTGTACCAAGAACAAATAATTTAATCTCAGTTTGGGAGATGTTGAATGTTCTCTGTGGTTTCTCTGCCTTTTGCAATGCTGAGTGGGCTGAAGGGGCTGGGGGCTCATTGTCTGCAGCAAAAACGTCCTTATGTAGCTCAGTTAATTAGGGTAATTAAATTTCTATTTACCTAAATTTAGATTTGAGTTAGGAAAGAAACAATATTAACATTTCAGTTGCTTACAAAATATGAAACACTTTAATAATTAGACTAATTTACATATCATGAATTATTTTGATAGCGAACATGTGTATTTAGCACTTCCCTCGGTTTTTTTTTTGTATTTTTGGAGGGACACAGCATCTTCACTCGTGCCTGGAGGGGTATGAAGAGTTAAAAGGGCGAGTTTTGGCACGTTCCTGGGCCTGATTTGCAGGCTTTGGAGGGGCAGAGCCCCGTGCTCGGTGGCCTGGGTCACAGTGCCACCGTGTGGGATCTGCCTTCAGCACCAGCCGCATTCCTTGCAGCATCAGCAGCTTTTATTTTGGTTTCGAAGGATTCTCCATGTCATCACCCAACCCTGAGGTTACCATGGGCTTTTTTCCAAACATCCAAACTCCTGCTGGGAGTATCTGGTGCGTGAGCTTCATTCCTTTCTGACAGGACACCCAGCAATGGCAGCAGTCACCAGGCCAAACCCTTGTGACAAAGGCACACTTTTAATAATCCCATTAGTTAGGAGTTGCTGTTGGTTTAATTCACACTGCAAACCGACACAAACTTGGGGGTGCTCACTTTATTTTATTTCTTTATTTGGGACTTTTATCTGTGAGAATACTGAATTCCTGGTGCCGGTTGGATTCCCCTTTCACGTGCATATTTTTTATTTCTTCCAACAAGTTGTGGTTTTTTTGCGGAGAACTTGGAGGCAGTTGAGTTGTTTTAAGAAACGACGTGATTATGTAGATACTTCATGCATAGAAATCAGGGAATTTTAAAGGCCTTTTGTAGGAAGCGCTGCGGTGCAGGCACAGCAGCTGCAGGACACGACACCCACCCAGGGTTTGAAGGAGCTGTAATTGTCCATTGTGTCGACTTGCAGACGAAGGGGTTTCCCACCAGCGCTGGCACAATGGCCTGTAATGACTGTCATCCCAGTTTCCTGTCACTTGTCTGGGTTATGCAAATGTGGGAGCCCAAAGGCTCTTTCCCGGCTGGATCCACACTGGATAAACACTTGCCTGCACAACCCAGGGGTCTCGTAACAATGAGGGCATGGAGGGGGAGAAGAGGTGCAGGTAAAGCTGAGGGGGGTTCTGAACTTAGAGTGATCTTCACCTTCACGCTGCAGTACAAACCTCCATCCCTCGTCTCGTCCTTCATTTGGGATCGTTGTGTCCCTGGAAGTGGTGTCCCTGTTTGGGAAAGGCTCTGTGCGAGCAGGCAAGGAGCTGATGAGGAGCCCGGTGCTGTCGGAAATGTCTGCTTGCTCCTCTGCCTTCTCCCAGGAGGAGGAGCTTGGGATGAAGCTTGGCTTGGAGCCACATGGAGGGAATTTATAACAACTTCAGAAATATTTCCAGCCCTTATGTACAGTAGGCTTTTTGTTTACCCTCGGCTGGGGGGGGAAGCAGGAGGCTGAAGAGACACAATCAATGGTAACGTACCCAAAGTACAAATAAGCGGTGGTGTGTTAAAAAAGAGGTTTGCATCTGTTATACCAGGGCTTCCCAACCTCTCAGACAGACCATATCTCCTTTTTTCTTATGGGGAAACATACCATTGAATTTGATTTGATTTATATCCTTTTTATCCGCTTTGGCTAAAATACTTGAGCCCCTTTCTTGAATTTCACTCTGCTGGTAAGGCTGTTGGTTGGGAAGCCCTGAATTCCACTGTGAATGTAACACTTTTCTTTATTATTTTTTCCTTAATTTTTTTTTTTTTTGTACAGTGCTTTACATTTGTTTATACTGGACTTGTTTAATACAAACTGGTACTCGGAGGTTGTTGGACACAGTTTGACCAGGTTTGCCAGCTAACACTTGAGGAGTTTGTTCCCTATGTAAGATGTTATAATGCAAATTTAACTAGACTCAATAAAATGCATGAAGTGTTCATTTTGTGCTGGATCATCACTCCTCGGGTTTATTCTTATGGTGGGGATGCACTGGAGTACACAATGGTGGATGTGGTTGGAATTATTTCCTCCCTACACCTTTCCCCTTGAGGCTGGGCAGAAAGGAAGGAGCTGGAATGGTACAGAATTAACTTCTCGGAAGAATTTATTGCATTAGGACATAAAACTGAAGCAATAAATGCATTTGTGTCCTGGATTTTGTAAATCTGGCAGTGGATAATGTAGGATACAAAAGCAGCATCTCCAAGTTGTGTTCCAAGGAACAGCTGTGACCCCAGGTGCCCATTGGAACCAGGGCCCCGTGTGAGGCTGTCAGGGCTGAGTCTCCCTGCAAAGCCAGCCAGGATTCCAGGAGAATCTCACATGTGGCTAAAAGCTCCATCCTAAAATTAGCAGCTGAGGTATGTGCACTTACTTGAGCGGGGAAGGAAGTTTTTTAGGGTGTGGGAAGCTGCATTTATTATCTGTGCTTCCCTCACCTCAATCCCTTCCTTGGGTAGGAAGTGGGAGCTGCTCACCCAGAGGAGCACAGTGGCATCGGTACAAGAGAAGGGACAGGAAGGGCTTGTGTCCCTGAGGAGGCATTTTGGGTGTCAGGGCAGGGGCTCAGGGTCACAGCTGGGCTGATGCTCCTCAGCACTGCCAGCAGTGCTCTTCTCCAGCAAGGAGGGGCTGTGGCTGCTCCAGGGATGCATGGGGTCAGGATTCTGCTCCAGCTTCTCCACAGGGAGAGCTCTTGGATAAAGAGTTTTTTTCCCTATTCCCACATGCTTCTTGCTCTTCGAGTGTGCAGTCCAGTCTGAAACTGAGTGTTTAACACAGGTGTTAGCTTTCATTTCAGTGACTTTATTCATAAAGTGACTCCCACACTTCGTGGATCAGGAGCTCTTTGCCTGGTTGCTGTCTCCAACCCCTCATGTCCCTGTAGGAAATTCTGTTTGGGTAACCCTGGATTTGTTCCTCAAAAACTCCTGATCAGCCCCCAAATTGCTTGAAGAGCCCAAGCCAGCCTTGGCACTCATGTGTGGCTGACTTCATCCCTCTGTTTATTTTCTTTAATATATTTGAGGTCTTTGTCCTGACCTGTAAAACTTTATATAACCTTGTTCCTCCCTCTTGGTGCTTAAACTCTGTAACCTTTTACTCTGTCTTCCTCCTCCCTTCAGGATATATTTCCATGGCACATCCAGACCTTCTGAGGGGAATGTGTTTGGCTGCTTTGCTGGTCCTGCTGCAGGGTGGGAGGAGAAAGGTTGTGTTTGGTGACTTTGTGCATCCCACAGTGATGGGGAGAGGGGCAGGAATAGCCATCCTTTGGGGGCTTCTCCCCTTTTTTGACCACTGAGGAGTGGGATGGAGTGTTTGGAAAGAGAGGGGCGGGGAGAGCATCACAAGCTGGCTGCTCCTCCTTGCCCTCCCCAGCTGTTTCAAGTGTGATGGAACCTGTTCTGGGACTTTTAACATAATAAACCTAAACTCAGCTGTGCTGTGGCTCCCTAAACTCTTACAATAAATTTATATAGGGAAAACTAACCCCACTTTTTAGTCTTAGACTGGCGGGGCATTGTCTGTGACACTAATGAGATGCTGCTGCCACATGCTCCAACTGTTCCCCTGAATAAATCCCCTGCTAAGCCGAGCATGTGAAAATCCAGGCGTCAGGCCCCCTCAACAATGATTACTTCATCCAACAGGAGTCATCCCACATTTGCTAAGGCTTCCTGGAGCTCTGGCACCCTGTGCCAGCAGGGTCCTGGGATTTCAAGGGAAAGGGTTGCAAGGTGGAACCCTTGTGCTGGTGTTGGGGATGCAGCACATTCCCTGAGACCCTGGCAGAGGCAGGAGGAGCCAGCCAGGCTCCTGGTGTCCAGCAGGGATGTGTTCACTCTGCTTTGATTTCTCAGCATGCATTTGCAGAATGTGATTTCTCCAGGGTAAAAGTTTGAAGCTAGTGGATTTTAGCTCTGGAGCAGCAGCTTTGCTCTTTGTTTCCTGTAGAAAATGCCACGAAGGGCAAAGTGCCTGGTTTGGTTTCTTGGCTTTAATGCCTTCTCTAATCTTTCCTTTCACAGTAGGGGAACAGCCCTGGCACTTCCCCAGACCCACACTCCAGGGTTTGCCCTGTGTCTGCAGAGCCAGACCTTGGCTGGCTGGTGGGTTTGGAGTACCAGAGGGTTTATAGGGATAAAAACTCGAAATAACTTCATTTCAAGAGCCCATAAGGTTCCTCTCCTTATGGAGTGGAGGTGGGACCAGCATGTGCCTGCCCTGAGATAATTTGCTGCTCACTATGCAGGTGAAGGGCTGGAAAAGATGCAGTGGAAGAAATAGTTTAATCTCTCTGAGTACTGCTAAACTAAACTAAATAAATCCTAAATAAACTTAGAAATGACTCAGCCTTTGCTGCTGGCACCTTTGGGGTGGTTGTGTGTTAATTTGTAAAGACGTATCTAAATAAATGGAAATATTTATAGGAAGGAAAAGGCTGGGAAATGCCCTGAGAGCTGCCTGCTGCCAGCTGGTGTCCAGCAGTGCTGGTTGTCCATCTTCCCCCCACGTGTGACATGGCCAGGAGGGAAAGGTGGGGGTGGAAAATGATGGAAAGGGATGAGGGACAGAAGATGGGAAGGGAAAGAGGAGGGGAATTAAAACGAAGGAAAACTAAAGGGTAGGGGAAAAAAAAGGCTTTTGAACTGTGCTCGTCTGAGTGGGACTAAAACATCAACACAGGTGGAAGAAGGGAACGGGTGGGAGGCAGCCCACGGAGATGCCGGTGGTTGTGAGGGTGCAGAGCAGGTCCAGGAGAGACTCGGGGGCCCCGTGTGGGCCCCGTGGGGGCCGGGCAGGAGCTGCTGGGGCGATGCAGAGCCGGCCACGCACACCGGGGCCGGGCCGGCCTGAGCGATGCTCCAGATGAGACCAGAACAGCTTTACACGCCCCGAGCCCCGGGCCGGGCGGAAGAGGAGAAGCAGAACAATCGCTGGAGCCTGCGGCTGCCTGAGGGCGGAGGGGG
>VZTN01015330.1:53180-97332 GCA_013400515.1 Erpornis zantholeuca | reverse complement strand
CACAACCCTGCCCCAAAACCCCCGGAACGCTCCTCGCCTTTCCAGGGGAGGGCTGCGGGCGCTCGGGAGAGGCTCTGTCAGTGCCCAAACAGAGAGCGCAGCTAAAGGCAGCGCAGCCCCGAGCCTGGGCCGCGACAGCGCTCGCAACTCCAAAGGCATCCTCGCATCCCAAGGGATTTCTGCTCCCGTCCCGGGGGGAATCTCGGGCTGCCCTCACCCCGATGCTTTGGGGTCTGTCTCTTGGTTCACATTTCCCCCTCCTTTCCCCCCTTTCTCGGCCGGCGTTTGCCTTAGATCTCAGCCACTATCCGCTTTTCCTGCCTGGCTTTGCCCGGATGCCAGGACGAAGTGGTTTCTCCCTGGCGTTTCAAAAGCTCCCAGTCCCATCCCGAAGGAAAAGCGAAGTGGTTTCTCCCTGGCATTTCAAAAGCCCCCAGTCCCATCCCGAAGGAAAAGCAGCGCATCCCGAGCTCAGCGCAGCTCTCCCCGTGCCTTCTCCTTCCCCTCGGACGATGCTTTCGGGGGCCAGGTACCTCCGTATCCACCCCGCCGAGCCTGTAAAGATCTTTCCCAAATTATTGCTTTAAATAACGACAGCGAAGCAAGGGCTCTAGGAAAGATTTGCATTTCAACGCGGAGATGATTAAAAAAAAATCTCCAGCCACTCCTCGGCGCATCCTTCAAGTCCTTCAAAGCCGCTTGGAAATGGGCTTTTGTTGCTTTTTATTTTTTTTTTTTTTCCCTCAAGGATTATAATATTTAAGTCCTGCAAAAAGAAAACAGATGGAGAAGAAGACAATGAAAGAAAACAAGTCCAGCCCGGGGGGAGAGGAGCAAAGTGGCTGAGCACAGCACTCATGTACACACTGCTCATCTGTAGATAGATGTGTCTGTGTATATATGAGTCCATTTAAAAAACTCAATAGATAGATACCATTTGCACATATTGGTCTAAATCATATGTAATTTAAAGCTATTGAATGAATACAAAACATTGACATGTGGCTCATATTTGACATATAAAACATACTTGTCATTATATGTATTTTATCTATCAAACATATTTGTTTTGTAGCACAAATATCAGCTATAATAGCTAATTAACTTGGTTTAATCCACAATATTTCAATTTAAATGTACTAATAGATATGTAAGCACTGAACCACTGTGCTACAGTAATGAAAACATCCTTTTATTTCATCATGGTGTGGTTTGTTTTTTTTTTTCTCATTTTTTCTCTTTTTTTTTGTGGAAAAACCCAGAGTTTTGTCCAATGCAAACTACTTTTCCTACCACTTTTTCCATGAATTAGGTGCAGATCCAGCAGCCTGGCAGAGCAGGAGGAGGTGACTGCTGCTCCATGCCCTGTGCTCAGCCAAGCTGAGAGGGAATTTCCAGTGGGCCCATGCACAAACACACATATGAATATATTTATATATATATATACAGGTGTGTGTGTATATATATTTATATGGAATTTGTGGGGATGCATTGTGGTGAGCTGCTGCTCCTGGGGGTGCTGGAGAAGCAGGGCAGGATGTCCCCTCCATCACCTCTGGGGGTGTCCCCATGGATGCACAGCTCACTTTTACCCCACACCCCAGCACCCTCCCAATTCCCCCCACAACTTTCCAGCCATCCCAAGAAAAAATTGGGATATCAAGCTAAAATTGCCTCTTTTTTTGCTGCCTGTAAGTGAAGGGCTGTGCTTCCCTCTCCTTGCTCTGTCCCTGCATGCACAGCACGGAGTCCTCTGGAGGAACTCACTGCTGCAGTCTCATTCCCTTTGAATCTCTGTTTACCATCTCTTATCTCCTGATGAGGTTTTTTTTTCAACACTATTTGCAGTAAATATCCCCCAACTTGAAAAAGGGTTGAGGTGCACTTTAAAATAAAAAGCCTGAGTTATATAAAATTAATGCACGTGTCAGCTTTCATCTAATGGCAATTAAAGCACCTCATATAAACATATCATTAATAGAAAACCCTGGATAAAAGCTTTGTGTTTTCAGTGTCTCACAGCCTCTGTAACCTCACTCATGAATTATCATCCCTGATCTTTCCCAACTCTCCCATCCCTGCTCTTATTGACAAAAAAAGATTCATTCTCCTGTGACCAGGAGGTACCTGGAAGGCCTCAACATGCCCCTCGACCACTGCCAGATGGAAGAAATAATATTAATAATGCTTTAAAATAGCCCTGGTGCTGAGAGCCCCCATGGAGTGAAGATGCTGCAGCCCCTGAAGGTGCTGGGTGGTAAAATCCAGACCTGAAGCTGCTCCCAGGGGAATGGAAAACATCCAGGAGGCTCATCCTGAGCACCAACACCCCTCTGAGCACCCAGGGGATTTTTAAAATCATTTTTACTTCTAAATGCCTCAGTGGGTCAAGGACCATCCACTCCCAGCTCATGGGAACATCTCCCCTGTCAGGTTCTTGGCTCAGCCTTTCCTCAAGGTGCATCAAATACTTAATAAAAATAATTCCAGGATAAAGCCTTGCCTCTGCAGCCCCTCTGGAGAGTTGGCAGTGCCTGGGAAAGCTGCTGAGAACCAGTGCCCACAACCAGCCATGAGGAGAGAACTGGCAAAACACAAGGCACAGATCCCTTTTCTTTTTAAACTGGTTTATTCTACACAAATCTTTTAAACAACATTCATAAAACATTAATTACAAAAATGTGGTAATATGGGGCAGGTTTCATTCTTTTTCTTTTTTTGTTTTTTTTTTTCTTTTTTATTCAAACAATCAGAAATTCACATTTTGAAAGGATAGGCATTCTTTGAAGAGACACATTCACTTTACTTCCAGATACAAAATTTTGAGGGGGTTATAAATCACTTACGAGGAACAGATGTCAAAATAAAAAGGAAAAAAAAAAAGAAAAAGAATAATTTTAAGCTTCAGGATCTGATTTCAGCATTGAATTGAACAGCTGCATTTGGACCCCTGGCCCTGCTGCTCTGCCCAGGGTGCCCAGCAGGCCCTGGGCACCTCCCAGGACACATTTTGGAGCCACACACGGCTCCTACTGAGCCACAGCCTGGAGCAGAGCAGAAAAAAATTGAGATTGCAAAGCTACCAACAGTGCTGCAGCCTTTTATTGAGCCTTTCTAGTGGGGACAGACACGGAGAGGGTGCACCCCACCCCAAAAACCCACGGGCAGGCTGTTTTCCATCAACAGCAGAGCAAATGCCAGCTGCAACAGGCCATGGCACTGGAATCTGCTGAGCAGGGTGATGGCAGCAAGCTTGGAGGTCCTGCTTCGAAAACAATTACCCCAAAAGGCCAAAATTCGAGCCTCCACCCCGGTGCTCTTATGTGGAGCCAGCTCCGAAATCCACCCATCCGAAAGCAAATATTTGGCTTCATCCTGCTGGATTTCAGGGCAAGGGAGGGGGAGCAGGGGTAATTTCCTAATTGCCCTCAGCCTCCCCAGAAAAATCCTGCCTCGAGCTCTAACGGGTTCACATGGATGAAACAGGATATGCTGGGAAAGCTCAGGTCTGGGGAAGTGGAGTTCTTTCCCAAAAGGATTGGGTTGAAGGCGCTTGGCAGCCAAATCCCAGCAGGGTTCAGGAGATTTGGCCATCGGCCACCAGGAGGGGAGCATCACCTCAGTGCAGAAACCTGCTCCAGAGAACAACTCATCTTACACACCACGATTAAAAATGTACAAAAGGGACACAAAAAGAGCTGAATTCCTTGGGGAAACAGATCCTAAGTGTTGTCTCTAATGCTACAGGAAGGGCTGTGCTTGCTGGGCTGGGCAGGGGTGGGCGCAGGGTGAGCCTTGGGGATAAAAAGAGGAGAAACTTTGGGGGTACAAAACCTCCTCCAAAGCCAGGTTTTGCAGAAATCAGGAGGGGGTTTTGTGTCTTTGCTCTGTGTGGGGAAGGTGGATCCCAGCCCTGGTTTCGAGGGGACATGGGGGCACCCACGGGGTCTGGCCTTGAGGGGAGCGCCCAGGGCACGGCAAAATATTTGCAAAAATAAAACTACAGAGCTCCCCCCGCCGAGAGGGCCTGGGCAGGTGGGCCCACCAAAGCCCAGTGATAACCTCCCTGTCACCAGGGCTAAAGTCCATGCAGTGGCCGTGCCAGGCAGATAAAGGACCTGGAGCACAGGGTGACCCCTGTGACACCCCCAGGGATCCAAAGCCCTCTCAGAGCTCCATCCAACACCCCTGTGTTTGCTTCCCCACCAAGGGCTCTCAAAAAGAAGGGGAACAGCTTTATTATTGTTTGTCACTTGCCCGTGGAGCCTCTCTCTGTGCTGGTTCCACGCCTGGCACTGCTCAGAGAACCTTGGAGGAGGATTTAAGGAGCACATCCTTGTCCCCAAAAGGTTACAAGGGTGGTTTGTAGGCACCCAAAAGAGCTGCTCGAGTCCACTTTTGGTGGGGGACCAAGAGGGAGGGAGGCTTGGCTTGCCCTGGCTTTCAAAGTCATTCCAATGTTCTGCTTCCAGCTGGAAAAGAAGAAGCAGACTCTGCCAGCATGGAAATAAAGGAAGCTAAAATAACCAAGCTGTCCCCAAACAAAACTGTGGGGTGCAGGAGCACACAAAAGCCAGGAATGGTTCACAGTGGAGGATGGAGAGACAGCAAAGGTCTCAGCTGGATCTGTCCCCCTGCATCCAGAGGATTTCACCCGAGCTCACTTTTACTCGGGTGAGGATTACACAGCCACTTATAGATACAAGTGTCAGCCAGGGCTCAAACCCAGAGCAGGTGAGCTCCAAATCAGACTGTCCAGAGCAAACTGCTCCTGGCACCTACATGCCAGAGACCCTCTGCTGGCAGGCAAGGGCAGGAATGTCCTTGCCCAGCCACTGGCCACCTCCCTGCTGGCTCCTCCAGGCAGCTCAGCCCAGGGGGTGATGAAGCTCCTTGAGTGGCAGCCCCAAAGCACCACCGTGGTAGCTGGCAGAGCCAAAGCCTCCTGAAATTGGGGGTCCCCAAACCCCACAGCAGACCTGCAAAAGCCCTCAGGCTTGGCTGGCAATTAGGCTGTGGCCTTCCCACAGTTCCCACAGCAGGGAAATGTTAGGAAACCTCAACCCCAGCCAGAGAGAGGCTGGAATTTGTTAAATTTAAGCTCTGTGACTTTGAAACTTGAGTTTTCCCGGCTGCAGGACCTCGGGGCAGGGCAAGGTGCAGTGAAGCAGCTCCTGCATATTGTTTCAAAACTGAAAAAAGCTCCAAGCCATGAATCATGGCACTTCCCAGGCAGCTCCCAAAGCCCTGCTACCCTCCCCATCACAAACACCACCATCCCAGGAGCCCTTCCAGCTCGGCTGTCCTGCTCCATCCCTCAGCCAGAGCGAGAGGAGTTAAACCCAATGCCTCACTCTGCAGTAGAATTTTTTAAAAAAAAAAGAAAAAAGGAAAGAAAGAAAGAAAGAAAAAAAAAAAAGAAGAAGCAAAAAAGACAACAAGTTGGTTTTGAACACCCTCAAGGTAAAGATTTAAGAGGCAGCCCCAGCCCAGCCCCGAGCAGGCGCTGCTGGGACACGTCCTGGGCTCACTGCTCACTTACATAAGGCTCTGCAGCTCTGCAAACACCCCGGCCATGGGGTGAAGTGGGGCCCTCCCCTCTCCCTTCCACCCCTTTCCCACCTGAGGGGCCCAACCCACTGCCCTCCCTTTGCTGGCTCCCAAAGCTGGCCGAGTCTGGAGTGCTGGGCTCCCCCTTCCCTTCCCAGAGCGAGGGAGAGGGGCAGGAATCACAGCTTGGCACTCACAGTTTGGGGTTTTAATAAGAAAATTGAGTAAAAGGCAGCCCCAAGGAGGATGTGGATGTGCTGGGCTAGGACAAGATGATCCTGATGGAACAGGAGGGGCTTTGGGATGAAGATTTTTGCAACAGGTAGGGACCCATTTGGCAGCACAGCACCAGACCACCAAGGGCTGAACGGGATTTTGGGAGAGCAGTGCAACTCCTCCCTGCTCCCAGCTGCTCCAATCACACAATCCCACCTCTCACACGCCACCAGCCTGCAGAAATTCCTGCAAACTGCCAGGCATTCAGAAGGGCCAAACCAGACCCACAGCAGCAATCTGACAAACAAGCCCCAAATACTCCCTGCATGTTGACACTGCTCCAACCTTTGCCCTTCCCATTCCCACCTGTGTTTGCTGATGGGGGAGACCTTTCATTGCTGCTCTCCAAACCTGCCTCCCCTGTTGCAGAATTTGCCCTTGTGTCCACCAAGGGCAGGATTTGGACCAGACAAAGACACCGAGTGTGGTTTTGAGAGGCCGGTACCAGACGTGGGTCCGGGAGAGGATGAGGAGTGGCTTCCTCTGACCAAATTGGGGTGGCCAAGGAAGCACCTCATCACCCCAAATCTCCTCGAGGGTCAGTAATAAAAGCCATGGGGAAAGATCACAATTTAGAGGGGACAGATGTGGGTACCAGCACCCCTCCTGGGCAGAGCTCCTGGCTGACACAGCTGCTCTAAGCACCCCCCACACTGAGTGCAGGCTCCTCCCAGGGCAAGGACCTTTGCAGGCACATGGAGCAGTTAAGGCAAGTGGAATTCTGTAGAAATTTGGGATTTGAAGCATAAATCACCTAATGAGCCACGGAGGCTTTGCCACACAAAGCCTGGGTGCAGCCATCAGTGGGGCTCTGCCATGCAGCCTCTCCCTCAGCCCAGATGGGGTTTGGAGACAGCTCTGCTCACCCTCTGCTTGCTCTGAAGAAGCTACTTCTGGTATTTAAACCCCTCATAAGCTCTCCTTTGGGGGGCATTAAGGTCCAAAATATGATTTAATGAACTTCATCCAAGTCCAATGTCAATTAATGCCCCAAAACTTGCAGAAGGAGTAACAATGAGGAGTTTTTTATTTCCTTCAGCTGTCAGAGGGCTTTGAAGCTGCCCCACTGCCAATGGTCCCACCCAAAAAGCATTACATTAACACCCTGCCCTAGGCTAAGTCTGGCAGATCCCAGCTGGAGCCAGGGTTTCGTGGTTCAAGCCCTGCCTCCTCCTGCAGCTTCATCTGCCTCCCATTGCTCCCAAAACTCATCCATGGCTCAGCAGAGCCACAGCAGACAATGCCATATGGGCCATGGAGGGCAATAACAGTCACTGAAAAGCCTATCCAAGGAAAAGACAAGCAGACATCTCATTTTATATCATAAACAGACACGTCACAACACACCAGGTAATTTTCCAACTCATTTGGGGACAGAAGGACCACAAGACCTTACAATGCATCAGCCAACACGGGTTAAAAACAGGGCCAGAGGGACATGCAGGGTCCTGAGCCTATTATGTACAAAAGTCCCACCACTGCCAGCGGGAGGGGCCTCCACTGAACCCAAATTTCCACAGCAAAGACATGTCCTGGTGTTGGAAACCCCCACACTCACCTGGAGACCAAGGGATGATTCCCACGACACATATCCCCCTTCAGACATCTCCGTTTTTTAACAGCAGGAGAACAAAATGAAAATCTGGTGAAGGATGGGTTTGCAGTCAGGATAAATGTGAGTTTTGGTTCTTGCTCTCTCCCAGGAAAAGGTACCCCAGTCCCAGTTGGATCCTTGTTCACACATGGACCCACCAGGGCAGGAGAATTTCCCTTCTCGCTCATTAGCCACACTCATTAGCAACCCCTGGAGATGATCATAGAATCATGGAATGGTTTGGATTGAAATGGACCTCAAAGCTCATCTCATTCCAACCCCTTGCCCTGGGCAGGGACACCTTCCACTACCCTGATTGCTCCCAGCCATGTCCAACCTGGCCTGGAACACTTCCAGGGATCCAGGGGCAGGCACAGCTTCTCTGGGCAATTTGAATTTCTACCATTTCCTGTGGGCAGTGACAGATTCCTGCCCGAGGCTGAGCTCTGCTGTCACTCAGTGTGGTGGGCACCCCACTGGCTGTGTGAGTTCCTTGCACTCTCCCCCTCTCCCCCCGGGATCAGCACTGACCCTGCACCAGCTCAGTGACAACACACAGGCTACGAGTTAAATGCTACAGGGGCTGTCAAGCCCTTTGGAAAACCAGGATTCCCCACCAATACTGACTGGTGCTTATTGCTGCATAATACACAACTGGCCCCCCAAAAAGAGCAGTGGCACCCCGTGCCCTGAGCCAGCAGCATCCCCACACCCGTGGGTGCCCCCGTGCCCAGCACGGAGCTGGTCCATGACACAAGGGGCTCTGTCCCAACCCTGTGTGCCTCAGAGCCACCAAAATGCCCATGTTGGTGGTGATCCCATGGTGATCCCCACAGAGCCTGGAGCAGCGGGCTGTGCCAGGAGCTGCCCCTCTCTTTTGCAGCTCAAAAGCCCAATCATTAACTGCTGGGTGAGGAAACGGAGGTGGGAAGTGGCCAAGGGACCTGCTGCTCTCATCCACGCGTTTTTAAGGCATATTTTGCAGGAAGGGTGTGCTCCCTTGTGACTCCGAGGGCTGGAGCCAGCCGAGCTCCCTGTCATCCCAGCTGCAGCTCCCTGGGGGTGTGGGAGAGCAGCGGGAAAGGAGGAAAGAAGAAGATGAAAGAGGGACTCGCTGACATTTATTTGGTTTGTGCATCAGACTAAAGCAGCGTTTCCTCCTTCGGATCTCTGGCTCCAAAACAGCCCCAGGTGCTGGACGGGGAGGAGGATGTCTCACTTGGATGTGACACCCGGGTGACACCGGAGGAGGATGGACAGCTGCAAAGTTCAACAAGTTCCATCCGTGGCCTGCTTGGAAAAGGCATTTATTAGCTGTAAACCTCTGTCGTGACGTATAGAAAACCAGGGAGAGGAGCGGGAGCTCGATCAAGTTTGAATCCTGGCGAGAGTTCTCCTTTAAAAATTTGGTTAGAGGAGGGGGTAAAACAAAAAAAAAAGGTGGCTTTGAAGTCAAAACTGTCCCAAAAAAAAAAGAAAAAAAAAAAGAAAAAAAAAGAGCGTTTCTGCTAGTTAAAAGCCTTTAACTAGAAGAACTTTTTTTGTGTTTTCTCCTTTACAAACATAGTGCATCTGCGATCACTGGGAATTACAGTCCGTCTGGGAAAGGGCCTTGCTGGGAGTACGGAGAGGCTGCTGGTGTCCCGGGGAGAGCCGGGGGCGGCGTCACATGTGTGCTTCGGAGGCTGGGCAGCCTGGCAGCAGCTCCCCGTTCACCACCGCCTCCGACACCAGCATCTTGTCTTTGCCGGAGTCCAGGCGCTGCTTCTTCAGCATCCTCTGGTGGACCAGCGGCACCACGGAGAGCACCAGGCCGCCGATGATGGGGGGCACCCCGGCGAAGTAAAAGGCCGCGTCGTAATTCCCAAAATAATCGGTGAGGTATCCTGGAAGAGAAGAGAAGAGCCGTGGGGGGGGGGGTTAGGGGCTGAGTCTATCTAACGAGCTCGTTAAGTCTAATGAGCTGCTTGTTGCCTCCTTCAAGCGCAGCTTGCGTCACCCACCAGATTCGGGGAGATTTGTGTTTCTAAAATAATCTTTTTTTTTTTTTCCGTTGCATTTCTTAGGGAGTTTTTACGGCCGGGATTAAAGGATGTGTGCAGCCGACGTTGTGTACCAAGGGAGTGGAGAGGGAGAGCCTCAGCCATCCTTCCTGTTTCACCAGAACGGGACACAATCGGACACAGCCCAGACAATCCCAAATGCAAGCTGAGACGTGTTAAACCCAGCTCTTCTTCCCAGAGGCTTGCCAGCCAGCAGGCAGCGGGAAAAGTAGGATGGGGCTGTCCCTCTACTGATTTGTCTCCATTTGGAAGCCCTGCCCTTATGGATATTTAATCTCCAGCTGTGAACTACACGCTGCCAGTTACAAACAATAACCAAGCCCTTAAAACCCAACCAGGTTCTGCATTTGTCTGGCAAGTTCCAACACAACCAGGAATCCTTGGAGAATAACACACTGATCAGCGCTGGGAAATCCCTCTGGGTGCCTCCTGCGTGGACACTTCTCTGGGAATCAGGCCAGTGCCATGGGTCCCTTCACCCAGCGAGCCCCACTCGGAGGGTCCTGGTGCAGAGAGAGGTCTGGGACCCCCATGTTCCTTCCTGAGGGTGTTAAAGTGAACTTTGCTGCCGGAAGCAGAGAGATCGGAGGTGCTTATCCAGCTTTGGCTTAGCCCTGCTGATGCAGAGGTCCTGCTGCTCAGGGGCAGCTCTGGCCAAGCCCTCGCTGTTAAGGACATTGGGGTTATTGCTGTGCTGGAACTGATGCCAGGATGATTTTTCGCCTTTTCTTTTATCCCCCTTTTCTACACCCTTTTATATAGTTTTCATGTATTCTTAGTGCTTTTGGCCCACATACTTGTAATTTTTCAAGTCTGATAACTTAGCTAAAACCCACTGTTCCATCAGGAGACCAAACATCCTCAAGGGCTCTCAGTCAGGGCTCAGGCAGCCCCAGACACCAAGGTCCTTTCCAGAACACATTCTGTAAACTAAGATAGGCCCATCCAGGGGGAAGATTCCTCAGGATGGGGGATTCATTCAAATCTCTCATTGGGGAATCTTTGATAACTGTGCTAATTTGCAAGGCCTATAAATTGTATACGCAATGTATCATATGTGTGTGTGCATTCTGGGGTGCATTTCAGCACATTCCCCCTGGATGATGTGGTGCATCTAAGGGTCCTTAAATAAATACCAAGATAAAAACCCCTTTTCCCCTTAACTGTGTTTGGTTGTTAATTTTAAGACCAGGGTAAGGCAACAGAAGACATGCCCAGGTCTTATGGAAGCTCAGGTGTCTCCATCTCCAACTTCAATTCCATCTAAAATGACTTCTAGAAAATTAATGCCTGCCAATTTTTAGCTCAGCTTCAAACAGAAATCGCTTCATGGCTTCTTGGGTCACTGTTCCCCCAATAGTCACCTTCCATCAGCCTGGAGAAAGGGCCTGAGATGCCACAGGACGTAGCATGGAGCGATGCCACCCCCACCCTTCAACCCCCACGTGACCCCATAAGCCAGAAAACTCAAACCAGCCCATCTGGTCTCACACCAAAACACCACCACAATGGGTGGTGAAATCTGCCACCACCATCTCCCTCCCACCCCTCCTGGCTCCCGGTCTGGCACCGTGGCATCACCAACCTGCAATGGGCGTGCCTGCAGTCATGGGCACGGACATCAGCCCCATGAGGTACCCTATGGCCTGGGACGCCTGCATGGGCCCCACCAGCTCGAAGGCGATGGGGGCCATGATGGTGGTGAAGAAGCCGTCGCAGAGGCCAAGGAAGAGGCAGATGACAATGACGCCCTCGAAGCCTCGGCACTGGGGGATCATCATGCACAGGAGGCCCAACAGCATGAAGGACGCAACCTGGGGAGGTAAAAGTGGGCGTGAGAGTGGGGCTGGGCAGCAGGAAGAGTCATGGAGATGACACTGAACGGGTCAATGTCACTGCTCCCTCCTCTGGACCCGGCAAAGCCACCCAGCCGCTGCTCCTGTCTCGGAGAGGCCCTTGAGAATAACCTTTTAAGAAGGGTTAAGAAGGATTAGCTGCTGGATTAGCTGCTAGATTTCAGCAGTTTGTTCTTCAAAAACCACAAGGAGGTGAAAGGGTGTCGGTAGTTTGGGAAGAGTTGCTACCATGGAGTTTGATTGCTGGACACCAATCCCTCAGGTCAGTGTGGAACTCCTCTTACACATCCCTGCAGTAAATTTTCTCCCCTCACAGCAGACAACGGTTGGCAGAGGCTTTGTGATTGACAGTTTTAAGCAGAGTGTGGACACTAATGTAGAGACATCATCCCTGCCCGGCTGTGGTTGGCCAGCACCTCCATGGAGGGTCGGACTCACTGTACCTGCAGGTAAATCTTCTTCAGCCCGGGAATGCAGTCGCCAATGCGGCCTGAAACCAAGCGCCCCAGCCCCGACATGGCCCCGAGGCAAACCAGGAGGATCCAGTCCTTTTTGGTTTCCTGAAATCGCTTCTCCACGTATTTGACCTAGGATGGAGGGAAGGACACAAGGACATGAAGCTGCAGCAAGCTGATCCCTGTCATCTCTCCGAAAGGAGATTTCCTGCAGAGGGCTCGTGGATTTGGGGTGGGTGTGTGACCCTCATATCCACACCACACTGACCTCCACCCACCCCAAACCCAACAGGCTCTTCCTCTCCCATTCCCAGTGCTGGTCCTTAGGAGCACTGGGAAGTGACCCTGGCCTGCCCTGGCACTGGGAGGACACACAAAATCATATCCATCACTATTCCCGTTCACAGGATGTGCAGCAGTTTCTTGGCTTCGAGGCTTTTGGTGCCTCTGTCCCTACTTCCCATCCCCACCTTCCCTCCTCCTCCTCCCTCCTCCCTCCAGGAAAAGGAGTCCCCTTCCAGTCCCAGCCACGGCCTTTACCAGGTTCATGTAAGGTACGAGGTATCCCAGGACAGCAGTGGCAATCCCAAAGGCCCAAATCCGATAGGTCTTTCTCCGGAAAATCCTCAGGTTGAAATACTTGCGTGTCTGGGCCCAGCACTGCTGCCTCATGCTCCGGCTGCCCAGCTTGTCCTGCCCGTCGTGCTGAGAGTCACAGGAAGGCGGCAGGATGGGCCGGTAGGTCATGGACAAGAAGATCTGGATGAGCATTAAGGCACTGAGTACTTGGAAAGTGTGTGCCAGCCCGATGGCACCCCCGACCATCTTGAGGAAGAAGGGGAGCGGCACGGAGATGAGGCAGCTGCCCCCGGCCACGACGCCGTTGGCCAGGCCCAGGCGGCGCTTGAAGTAGTGGCCGAGGATGACCAGCGAGGGCTGGAAGGCGAAGGAGCTGCCACAGCCAAAGAGGATCCCATAGGTGAAATAACGCACTTCCAGGGACCTGGTGGGAATAAAACACACGGAGGAGGTGATGTCAGGCAGAGGTGAGGGGCCCTCCTCACCCGCGGTCCTGCCAAGGCCCGGGGCTCGCACGCCGCAGGTGCTGCACAGACGGTCTGACCTCCAGGAGCTAATTCCCTCGCCAAAGCAAGGATAATCCTCACCCTACAGCTGGCACGTGAAACCTGCAGGAAAATGAAGTGTAGCTGGGAAGTGCTTCCTGCGACCAGGAGAAGGCAGCAGCCAACATGGCCTCCTTGGGAAGCCGGCCTTACTTCAAGGTTTTTAAATTACAGCAAACAAGATTTTCTAAGGCAGAGGTGGTGGGATATTTTTAGCTAGAAATCCTTTTAATTTTTCCACTGCAAGGACTAATTGAAAACATTCTGCACCCAGCGTTTGGAAGCAGAAGGCACCAACCCTGCTGGTTATTAGGCACGTAAGAAGGAAATGTGGTGTTTCTGCCCAGGCTCCAGGCTGGTTAATTAAGTTCTTCTTCTTTAAGCTCCTCTGGGAGCTTAAATTAGACAGTTAATAGATCTCATTTGTACCTTACATCGGTGGCTGCACTCGAGGAGGGAGTGAAGTGGCTGCTCTACAGAGCAGATGGAGAGTCCTGAGAGCCCTTGGAAGGAGCTGCTTCCCAACTGCCAGCCCAATTTTCCCCACAGAAGCAGCTGACAAAGGAGCCTGGATTTAGGCAGCACAAACAACCTGTTGTGTTTCTCTCCAGATGAAGGAATTTTTTTCCTTCATCCCCATGCAACACACCCAGCTGCAAAAGTCTGCCGTGGGATACTGCCCGGGAGGAAAGCGTGAGGGAAACCTTCGGGCAGCTCGGGGTGAGTGCTCCAACCCTCGGAGCAAAACCAAGTGCTGCTCCCACAACAAGTCAGGAGACAGCAGCCCACATCAACCAGAGCAGCTGGAAGTTGGGAAAACCTTTACAAGCACATCATTCCTTCCATTACACGCTCATCCCTCCAGCCTGCCAAGCAGAAAGCAGAACACGGTCGCCCTGCCCGACGGCTCCGAGACGAATGGCTGCCATGAAAGGCAATTTCCATCCACTCCAGAAGCAAACCACATCAGAAGCCCCCTCTGTGGGAGCCAGGCAGGCAGCTGGGGATGTGTGGGCCCTGCCTGATCTCCCACACACCAGCCCTGGCTTGGTCACAGCAGCCCTGCCGACGTGGCAGGGGCATGGACACCAATGCCACAGTTCCCATCTGCTCCCCGGTGGCACTCAGGTGTCACCCTGGATTTCAGCCTTCTGATTGCTGTTTGTATTTTCACTATGGAGTTCTCAGACATTTTCTGTAAACAAAGTTGTGTTTCTGTAAGCGTCTCTCTTGTTTTCATTGCATTCCTGATAGAAGAGGTTTTTGATGAACTTCTATCTGAACCAGTGGAATTGGAGAGGAGAAGACCTCACTGTCCACAGAGCTCCAGAGAAATGTATAAAAAGCAATGAAAGAATCAAAGCCTTTCCCTTTTTTCTGTCCACATCCCCTGTGTGTGTGTGTGTGTGTGTGTGTGTGTGCTCATTTCATGTTCTCTAGCAACACTCAGACACCCCTGCAGGAGCAGGGGCTCCTTCCAGCCAAGCTTTTAGCCAGGATTTCCCAGCCTGTTTGCTGGGAATCAGCCAGCTGCTCTCAGGTGGGAAGGGCAGCACTGTCTCCTCAGATGATGAGGTTGCCAAGGGATAATTGTGTCTCCTGGGACAAGGAGGTCTCCCTCCATCAGCTTCCTCTTGCTTCCAGCTCTCAGTGGGAGCAGCCCTGGTTCATCCTTGCTGGCAGAAATTTGGGGGATTCCTCCATGCAGGAGGAACAGGGCAGAAATTGTGGAGGAGAAAAAGAAGCAGATGAAAAGGGACTCAACCTTCTTTACAGAACACTTAGTGCAGAGAAGGAGGGTTGGGAGGGCTTTGGGGGCATATGAAGACAGCCCTGCTGAGCTGGCCATCATCTCCCACTCCTCATGATAAACTTAAACTGGAGGGAAGCGGAAGCCTTAACTGGGATTTTTCTTTTCTTGAGAGCACACAAGGTCTCCAATGGCTTGAGCTGGCTACAAGTGCAGGAGACACCTCAGAGCAAGGCAGCAGAGAGGAAAAGCCTCTCCTTGACCCCATCCAGCCTTCCCCAGAGCTTCATTTTTCATCATATTTGGTTGCTTTAATAATGGTTTTCATACGAAATTCCCAATATTTTGAGACAAGAGGCGCTGGGGTCTTGCCACACAGTCTTGGTGGCTTAGAGGGTTTTTGGAGCAGCTCAGTGCAGTGCTGGGAACTGCTGCTCCTCCATTTGGACAAAACAAATCCATTCCAGAGAAACCAGGAGACAGAGGGGGGATGATGACGATCCAGCTCTGCCTGAGCCCACCAAAGCCAGGCTGTGTCCCTTCACACCCGCACTCGCAGCACAGGGGAATGATCTCCAGCTGTGCTGGAGGGACTTGGCAAGAGGGACCCAAAAAAAGCTTCTCCACTGATCTGGAAGAGCAGGAGCCACAAGCCCTGAGTTTCAGGAGCAGCCTTCACCATCGGGATGGAGCTGTGCCAAATCCCAGAGCCTCCCTGCTCTTCCTCCGGCCCCGCTCGCTGTGCTCCAGCTGCAAAGGGGCTCCTTTCTCCCTTCAAAGGCAGCCAGAGGAATGTGGTCTGAGAGTGAGGGGCAGGAAATGGGGATTTCAGTTCTGTAGTTCTCCTGGAAATGATATTCCTCTCTGCCTGTACTGTTTGATTTGGGTTTTTTTTTTTTTTTAAGCCCAACACAAGCCCCTGGCAGCGCTGTGGTCCCACGAGCCCTTTTGCTTTGCACAAACCTTTTACAATAGAGGGGGGGAAAAAGTCCAAGCTCTGTTGATTAGAAGGAAAGCAGGATTACATGGGAAGTTCCTGTGATCTGTATGCCAGGACACAGCTTCCCTCAGGAGCCACTGCACCTTTCATTATTATCCTTGGAAACACAAAGGGTGGCACCTGAGGAGGAAGTTGCAGACAGTGGCTCCTTCCATGCAGTTTTAGCATCCCACAAATCTGCAATTGGCCACACTCCTGGAGGCCTTGCCTGGGGTCAGAACTGATCCCCACTCCCATCATAATGGGGGGGATCCCACAGATGAGGGCTTGAGGATGCAGGGAAAAAGGGTTGGGAAGAGCACAAGGGTCTCGCTGACCAAGAGGAGCACAGCGTGGGCAAGTTGCCCTCCGGAAAACTGGCATGTATTTGCTTTAAAAACCCACTCCTTGAAGGATTTTAATTAAAACAATATTGATTTTAACTGAAATCCAACCCAAAGCAATGTTTTTACTCAGAAAAAGTGGGGCAAATGCTGCTTTGGAGGTGTCTCCATGGAGCCTCTGAGACTGTGTTTAATAAGTGTCACATAAATTACCCCAGACGTGACCTTTTTCTGCTCCCACAACGACGCCAACCCCGATTTCTGGGCTGGAAAGACACACAAGGTACACCTGCCATCCAAACACACATTGGCCAGTGCCTGCCAGCAGAAATTCATGGCGTGGGATCAGGCATGGAAAACAAGGAGCAGCAGTGGCCCTGTGCTGCCACAGACACACGAGCCAGGGCAGGAACACCACAAACTGCTCCAAACCCTGTCTGCCTTCCCCTTCCTGTCTGCCCTGCACAGAAACTCCCTCTTAGGCGTAATCCACCAAATATTATTTTAAGCATTGATTTACCTTCAGCACCAAATGTGAAAAGGGTTGCAAAGGAGAAGGGTTCTCTCTGTGAGTGCCCCCCTGGAGCTGCCCCTGAGAGGCACACCAACCTCTCCTGCTGTTTGAAAGATCAAATGAGGAACCTGAGCTCTGAAATCCCAGAAAATACAATCCCTTGCTTGGGTAAAACTTGGTCTCTTTTAATCTAAGGACACAAGGTTCAGTTTGGAGGGGAAGAGGCTGAGCACACGTGGGCTGTAGGGATGCCAGGACACCTCTCATGTGGATGGGAACCACCTGCTTTGCCCCCAGAGTGTGTTGGCAGGGGGTTTGCAGGGAACAGGGAGGAAGAGGAGCTCTCTGAGGAGCTGCTCCACAGCCTTACTTGGTGAAGGAGCTGGAGAGGAGCCCGATGAAGGCAATGGCAGCTCCCGTGGCCGCCGTGGTCCTGCAGCCAATCCGGTCGGTGAAGATGCTGACGATAGGAGAGCAGAAAAAAATCATTCCCATGGCCAAGGAGCCAACCCATGCTGGGGAGAGAGAGGAGAAAGGAGATGGTCAGGGTGGGGCATCAAACAGGGGCAGTGGGGAGTCAGCCATGAACCAAACACAGCTCCGAAGGTGTCTCGGTAGAGAGGCAGCCTTGTTGCACTGTTAATTAACAGTGTTAAGTGTTGCTAATTAACAGTGCAGCTCACAAATGACACAGAGACCACTTGCACTGCCTGGTGGCACCATGGATGGGGCACAGAGATGGAGCATGGACAGATTTTCATTGTCTTCCTCTCTGCTGGGTTAGTGTGTCCCAGGGAAGGCGCCGAGTGCCAACGCTTTTCCCAAGCCACCTTCTCTGCACAGATGCCCCACTGATGCCATTGCCATCAGGAATCCCCACAGCTAAAAGCTCCCTGAGCTCCTCCAAGCCCATTTCTCCCCAGCTTTGGCTAGGAAGAGTTTCTTATCCTGACTTACAGCTCTGCATTCCCACACTCACCCACCCCTCCCTCACTCCCCAGGGTCAGCACTCCTCACCTTCCCCTCTCCCCACATTCAGTGAGGATTCCTCGCTGCAGCCGAGCTGATGGAGACACTTGTTTATCCCAGATTAAATTCCACCCCTGACCCTGCCAGGCAATGCCCAAGTGGCACCATCATGCCCTGCCTCCTTCCAGCCCACTCTGGAGAAAACTGCTGTCTGTCTGTCTGTCTGTCTGTCTGTCTTCTTTTCCAGAAACTTTAATTATTCACAGATTTTTTTTTTCTTTCAGCCCATCAGAAAATCCTTAAGGTTAGAAAAGCCTTTTAAGATCCTCAAATCCAACCATTCCCCCAGCACTGCCAAGCCCAGGACTAACCCAAGTTCCCAAGTGACACATCCACACGGCTTTTAATTCCCTCTAGAGACAATGATTCCATCACTGCTCTGAGCAGCCTGTGCCAGTGCTTGACCACCCTTTCAGTGAAGAAACTTTTCCTAATATCCAGCCTAAACCTCTCCTGGCACAACTTGAGGCCATTTCCTCTTGTCCACCATCTTCTCCCTGCCCTCCACCTTCTCCCTCTAATGGTTTATGTGACTATTTTAGGGAGGAAAGGCAGGATTTCAAGAAAAGCAATGTGGTAAAGAAAAGAATTTCAATTCTAATAGCTCTGAGGAGAAGCAAGAGGTCCCCTGGGCAGTGTGTGGGGCAGAGCAGGATGGGCAGAGGGAAAAGGGGCCCCCAGCTCTACCTGGCACCAAAGTGGGGGGACCTCCTGGAGCATCTCCAAGCTCCAGGTGCTGGCTCTGGGCTGCCAAGAACAGCCCCAGGACATGCGGTCCTTAAATCTTTTTTTACCTCTTTCAGGGTTGGGGTTTTATTGCACGCAAGCCAAGGGCTCTGCAAACCTTTTCAGCACAGCCCCACACAAAAACACACTCATGGTCCTTCCAGAGCCATGAGATCTTCAAAAAACAGCCAGGTCCTTATTAAAAGCAAATCCCAGCTATAGAACAGCCTCTCCAACCTCTGCCTTTCACAAAAGGACCCCACAAAGAAGCCCT
This sequence comes from Erpornis zantholeuca, assembly GCA_013400515.1. NCBI lineage: Eukaryota > Metazoa > Chordata > Aves > Passeriformes > Timaliidae > Erpornis > Erpornis zantholeuca. Next base: position 78,798 of record VZTN01015330.1, on the reverse strand, counting down.
CCCCAGGCTGGGAAGAGCTGACCCTTCCAAATTAATTATAAGCTCACAAGGACCCAATTTACTTCCAAATCTCCCTTAATAAATGCAGAGTGGAGCAATAAAATGAAAAGCAAGGGCTGTGCGGGAAGCTCGTGGGACAGGCTGGGCTCTCATCTCAACTCCAGGCAAAAAGATGGGAGAGGGAAGAGAGAGGGAGAGGGAGAGGGAGAGGGAGAGGGAGAGGGAGAGGACCCCCCCTCTCCAGCTGATTTTCTTGGTTATAAACACAAGGCACAGTGTAACCAAAGTCCCTCTAATAGGATTAGGTGGCACGAATCCAAAGAGCCGTCCAAAACAACTCCGAGAGGGGGTGAGGGGTGGGAGCCACGCCAAGATGGGAAAGGCTCGTTAAATTGGATAATATACTTCCAGAAATGTTCCTTCTACTCCAGCCAAGGCAGTAAAACGTTAGATGGCCCCGTCATGTTTGAAGTTTGTTATTTTTGGAAATTACTTTAAGAAACGCGGAAATAAAAGCATAAAGCGAAGTATTAAATTTAAAGGGCCAGATTCGGATCTTAATAACCCGGGGATTTACATGCAAATAGGCAGGATCAATCTCTGGCCCCAAAAATGCACACTCACCTGCAGAGATCAAAGCAAACCCGGGGCAGGAGGCTCAGTGCTTAAAAGCTCCTCCAGCTCCGGGTTTGCAAAAAGGAGATATCGCTCAATTAAAATCGGTAAACACACCAAAAAGAAAAAATAAAAAAAGAGTCCTGTGGCAAATTGCTCTACCTTAGAGAAAGGGCTTACCACAAGCAATGAATAAAAATAGGCTTGGGGAAGAACATCCAGTTAAAATTAGTAAGAACAATAGCCTCACTTCCAGAGCGGGGTTTTGTCTTCCCAGCGCTTCCCAGAGAAGCCCCGGGAAGCCAGGAGGGCTGGGCGAGCTCCAGAGCTGCAAGGAAACCTCGGCAAAATCTGGGGGCAGCAGAAAACCTCCTCAGTGCCGGCTCTGATCCCGGTGTGATTCACACTAAAACACCCCCGGAGAGCAGGCTGCACAATTTCCACCCTCCCTGTTTAATCTCCATCCCACTGATCTCCCTTCGTCCGGGTTGGGGCAAGGATGGAGGGAAGTGGTGGCAGAAAAGCACAGTTTGGGGAAGAAATGGAAGTCTGGATCCAAACCTGGCCCTTTGGGCATAATTCTTGGAACCACTCCAGGGAAAGGAGGGTTTATTTTTGGCAATCTGTGGTATTGAAGGTTCTCTTGGACTTTGCTGGATGGGAAGGGCAGAGGCAGCCATTCCTCCAGTGCAAGCCTGACAGGGCTCAGCACCTTCCCTCCTACAGCTTCTCCAACACTGGGGAAGTTACCTCTCGATTTAAAGCCCACGGGAGAAAAAAAGGGGAATTTTTACTTCTGATTTACACCAGGTTTGGATGAGGCTGGCCACACCTCCCACCCTCTGTGGCTGATAAGCTGGGCGAGATATGGAAGCGCACAGACAAGCCCCCACAAGAAGCACAGAGTCTTATCAAGCAGGTCCCAAAAGAAGAGATGGAGCGAATCCAGCTGAGGATGGGGATGGAAGAAGCTCAAAAGCTGCCAGAACTTTGACAGGGATCGGGTTAAGACTTGATTGTGTTTTAGGGTGCTGTGAGTCCAACCAGCTCCTGGGAGCACCGGCTGAAGGAGCTGGTTTTAGAGCTGGGTGCCATGGGGGGGCCTGGCTGGTGACAATCAGGTGATCTTTTCTCCAAGGGATGTCTTGACAGAAACACATATTGCTTCAGAAACTGTATTTTTAGATTAAAAAAAAAAAAATGGCATGAAAACACTCTGCTTTTGGTGAGGGGAAATCCAAATGACTTTGGATTCGGAGGCTGCTGATACTGGAGGTGACTCCAGGTGTGCTGTCCCTCCCTGAGCCACCTCTCTGCTCACCCTGCTTGGCACCGAGAGTTACCACGAGCCCAGAGCTGTCCATCCCACCCTGCTCCCAGCACAGCCCCTCCTGAAGGGATTGAAGCAGCAGCTGAGGCGCCAGGACCCCCTCAGGGCACACCCCCTGCTCCAGGGGGCTGGGGGACAGCACCACCCCAGCCCAAGCCACCTGCAGAGAGGATGGAACCTTCCTGGAGGTCTGAGGGATGCTCCTCATAGGGGAAGAGCCCAGCGTGGGGCTGGTGCTGCTGTCCTGGAGCAGAGTTGGCCAAGGAGAACATTCCACCAGCAGCTCTCAGGCAAAGGGGAAAGCTCCAGCTAAAGCTCCACAAATTGCTCCTTCCCACCTTGACCTATCAAAGGCAGCCAAGCTGGTGGCCTGTGGCTGATCCAAAGCAATGTGGCCTTCAACACACACAGGGAATGCAGAGCTTGAAGATCTCCAAGGGAACAGGGATTCAGTGATGTAGGAGATCAGAGAATCACAGAATGAGAAGGGTTGGAGTGGGAAGAGACCTTAAAGATCATCTTGTTCCAACCTTGTTCCATGGGCAGGGACACCTTCCACTATCCCAGGTTGCTCCAAGTCTCATCTAACCTGGCCTTGGGCTCTTCCAGCTGTTGGAATAGCATGGCCAGGATGATCCATCCTTCCTGACACCCTGGCTTCAGGACAGAGTGAAAACTGGCAAGGTGACCCATTTGCCCACCAGCCCATTTGCCCACCAGACCAACAGTGCCAAGCTGTGCCCACAGCACAGGAGGGACCAGAAGTGCTCTGGTCACCTTCTCCTCCTCCTGCCAGCAGGTGACAAAGCTCCTGTGGCAGAGGAGGATGGACACATGGGTGTTGGGGACAGCTCAGCAGTGGGTGATGCTGAGGGGTCCCTGAGGGCTGTGAGCACCATATATGTGTGTTTTTGGTGGGCAGAGTGCCCAGGGTCAGCCCAGGTGATCCCACCTGGCTACCAGAGCAGCTTGGTTTCCAGCCAGATCACCCAACAGGATGAAAAACTGCCCTGCCACTGGCATCTTCCTAAGCTGTAAAAGGCTTCTGAGAGCAGAGCAAGGTGGGAGCAGGAAGGTGAGAAAGGAAGACAATCTCACCACTCTTGAGACGCACATCCAAACCCCGCCGGTGTTTAGCTCATTGTTCCAAAAAACATCGTTAAAAAAAAAAAAAAACCCGACTGCGGCACTTGAAGCCAAACCTATTTGTTCCTTTAAAACCGAATCCCCCGGGAGAGAGGAGGAAGGGACGTCGCTCTCAGCTGTGCTTCCCCGCTGACCCAAATACCCCGGGCTGGAGGGATCAAGGGCCAGGAGGTGACCTCAGATCCGTCGCTGGAGGAAGTGTCTTCCCTCGCTTCCCGCGGCTTCTCCCGCTCGCGCCTCGCAGCTGGGACAGGGCAGCCGCTGGAGGGGAGGGGGACAAGATCAGGGTCACCTTCGCCAGGCACCTGGCCTTTCTCAGAGGTGGGCAAAGGTCATGCACCTCCTGCACCTCTCCTACAAGAAATAAATCACTTTTTGGCTCGTTCCAGGCACGGGGAAGCTCTGCTGCTGTGACAAAACTCATCGCGCACCTTCACAGCACTCCCCAGCCCTACCTGGCTCCATTGTTGGGTGGCTTAGGAGCCCAGGCAACCTCGTGGCCCTTCCCAGGAGGAGGCTGTGGGGGAGCAGTCGGCTGTGCCCCCCTCGGCAGGGCTCCTGCAGCACATCTGGAGTGAAAAGCAAGCAGCTGTTTCATCTCGTGCCCTCCAAGAGCCATTTGCGTCATCCCCCTGTGCTCTCAGAGCGCTCCCAGCGCCTCAGCCCCATGTGCTCAGCACCCCCCGCGGGCTGAGCCGGTCCTGGGGACAGACAGTCAAGGCTTAAATAAAGGCAGATGCAAAAGTCAGAGCTGAGGAGGCCACCAGGATGCACGGAGGGATGGGAAACTGAGCTGGAGAGCAGCAAAACAGAGCTGAGGAGTTTGAAACCGAAGCTGGGGAACCCCAAATCGAACCTGGGGAGCACCAAATTGGAGCTGGGGAGAACAAACCGAACATGGAGAGCTGAAATGGCCCAAAATGAAGGTGTGGAGCCCCAGTGATGGCCAAAAATGGCCCCAAATGATGCTGAGGAGCCCCAGACCAAAACTGTGAAGCCCCAGACTGAAGATGAGGAGCCCCAAATCGAAGCTGGTGAACCCCAAACAAAACCTAAGGAACACCAAACAGAACCTGGAAACCACCAAACTGAGAGCCAGAAACCAAAGATGGGGAGCACCAAACAAAAGATGAGGAGCCACAAACCAAAGTTGTGCAGCCCCAAACTGAACCTGGAGAACACCAAACTGAACCTGGGGAACACCAAACCAACACCAGGACACACCAAACAGATGATGAGGAGCCTCAAAATGATGCTGAGAAGCTCCAAACCGAAGCTGAGGAGCCCCCAAACCAAAGCTGGGGAACACCAAAGTGATGTTGAGGAGCCCCAAACCAAATATGGCAAGAACCAAAGCAAAGCTGTGGAGCCCCAAACTGAGGGGCCCCAAACCGATGCTGAGGAGCCCAAAAACCAAGGCTGGGGAGCCCCAAATCGATACTGAGGAGCCCCAAACCAAGGCTGGGGAGCCCCAAATCGATACTGAGGAGCCCCAAACCAAGGCTGGGAAGCACCAAATCAAAGCTGTGGAGCACCAAATCGAGGAGCCCAAGCCAAGGCTGGGGAGCCCCAAATTGAGGAGCCCAAACCAAGGCTGGGGAGTCCCAAACTGATAATGAGGAACCCTAAACTGATACTGAGGAACCCTAAACTGATACTGAGGAACCCTAAACCGATACTAAGGAACCCCAAACCAAGGCTGGGGAACACCAAACTGATACTGAGGAACCCCAAACCAAGGCTGGGGAACACCAAACTGAAGCAACCAGGCTTCTCTAGATGGGTGCTGGTGGTGGTGGGGCATTGTGGTGGCAGCCACTGTGCATCACGTGCAGCTCAAAGCCAGCTAAACTCATTAATTGTATAGCAAGCCCTGCTTGGTACCATACCCTAAAGCTTCAGAACAAAGTCCTCCTTTATCAGGTTTGGCTGACTTCTCCCCCCACACCCTCCCCCTCTTTTGGAAACAATTCCACAACGGCCTGAAAATTGGAATAAATGGAATTATTCAGAGGAATTATTCAAGGCCAGGTCTAGCTAAAAACCCTTTCAGTGCCCTGCTCTCGGTGGTATTAGGACAGGGTAAGGAAATGCATGAGTGCTGTAGAATTGGAAGCTCCTGTCATTGTGCCTTGATCCCATGGCCACGGATAAGGCAACAGCTTCCCAAAGATCAGACCCAGCAAGTGTCAATCCAGTTTTTGCCATAGAGGAGTTCTAAACCACTGATTCTGAACCGGTTCAGGAGCACAGAGCCCTGGAGCAGAGAAGGCTGGGAATGCACTTTGCTTTAAAAACCCCACCACACCTCTCCTGATCGCATCTCTGCCTCCCCTCACTCCCAAGGGTGCAGGGGACTTTTAAGAGATGATGCCCAGGCCACCTCCTGTAACCACTAAGTCACAGATCTCAACTTATGGGAGAGAAAAGCCCCAAAATGAGCTGCCCCGTGGCCACACTAAGTAGGGATGGAGACAAATCTGTGGCTNGCTTCCCGCGGCTTCTCCCGCTCGCGCCTCGCAGCTGGGACAGGGCAGCCGCTGGAGGGGATGGGGACAAGATCAGGGTCACCTTCGCCAGGCACCTGGCCTTTCTCAGAGGTGGGCAAAGGTCATGCACCTCCTGCACCTCTCCTACAAGAAATAAATCACTTTTTGGCTCGTTCCAGGCACGGGGAAGCTCTGCTGCTGTGACAAAACTCATCGCGCACCTTCACAGCACTCCCCAGCCCTACCTGGCTCCACTTTTGGGTGGCTAAGGCAACCTCATGGCCCTTCCCAGGAGGAGGCTGTGGGGGAGCAGTCGGCTGTGCCCCCCTCGGCAGGGCTCCTGCAGCACATCTGGAGTGAAAAGCAAGCAGCTGTTTCATCTCGTGCCCTCCAAGAGCCATTTGCGTCATCCCCCTGTGCTCTCAGAGCGCTCCCAGCGCCTCAGCCCCATGTGCTCAGCACCCCCCGCGGGCTGAGCCGGTCCTGGGGACAGACAGTCAAGGCTTAAATAAAGGCAGATGCAAAAGTCAGAGCTGAGGAGGCCACCAGGATGCACGGAGGGATGGGAAACTGAGCTGGAGAGCAGCAAAACAGAGCTGAGGAGTTTGAAACCGAAGCTGGGGAACCCTAAATCGAACCTGGGGAGCACCAAATTGAAGCTGGGGAGCACAAACCGAACATGGAGAGCCAAAATGGCCCAAAATGAAGGTGTGGAGCCCCAGTGATGGCCAAAAATGGCCCCAAATGATGCTGAGGAGCCCCAGACCAAAACTGTGAAGCCCCAGACTGAAGATGAGGAGCCCCAAATCGAAGCTGGTGAACCCCAAACAAAACCTGAGGAACACCAAACAGAACCTGGAAACCACCAAACTGAGAGCCAGAAACCAAAGATGGGGAGCACCAAACAAAAGATGAGGAGCCACAAACCAAAGTTGTGCAGCCCCAAACTGAACCTGGAGAACACCAAACTGAACCTGGGGAACACAAAACCAACACCAGGACACACCAAACAGATGATGAGGAGCCTCAAAATGATGCTGAGAAGCTCCAAACCGAAGCTGAGGAGCCCCCAAACCAAAGCTGGGGAACACCAAAGTGATGTTGAGGAGCCCCAAACCAAATATGGCAAGAACCAAAGCAAAGCTGTGGAGCCCCAAACTGAGGGGCCCCAAACCGATGCTGAGGAGCCCAAAAACCAGGGCTGGGGAGCCCAAAATCGATACTGAGGAGCCCCAAACCAAGGCTGGGGAGCCCCAAATCGATACTGAGGAGCCCCAAACCAAGGCTGGGAAGCACCAAATCAAAGCTGTGGAGCACCAAATCGAGGAGCCCAAGCCAAGGCTGGGGAGCCCCAAATTGAGGAGCCCAAACCAAGGCTGGGGAGTCCCAAACTGATAATGAGGAACCCTAAACTGATACTGAGGAACCCTAAACTGATACTGAGGAACACCAAACTGATACTGAGGAACCCCAAACCAAGGCTGGGGAACACCAAACTGAAGCAACCAGGCTTCTCTAGATGGGTGCTGGTGGTGGTGGGGCATTGTGGTGGCAGCCACTGTGCATCACGTGCAGCTCAAAGCCAGCTAAACTCATTAATTGTATAGCAAGCCCTGCTTGGTACCATACCCTAAAGCTTCAGAACAAAGTCCTCCTTTATCAGGTTTGGCTGACTTCTCCCCCCACACCCTCCCCCTCTTTTGGAAACAATTCCACAACGGCCTGAAAATTGGAATAAATGGAATTATTCAGAGGAATTATTCAAGGCCAGGTCTAGCTAAAAACCCTTTCAGTGCCCTGCTCTCGGTGGTATTAGGACAGGGTAAGGAAATGCATGAGTGCTGTAGAATTGGAAGCTCCTGTCATTGTGCCTTGATCCCATGGCCACGGATAAGGCAACAGCTTCCCAAAGATCAGACCCAGCAAGTGTCAATCCAGTTTTTGCCATAGAGGAGTTCTAAACCACTGATTCTGAACCGGTTCAGGAGCACAGAGCCCTGGAGCAGAGAAGGCTGGGAATGCACTTTGCTTTAAAAACCCCACCACACCTCTCCTGATCGCATCTCTGCCTCCCCTCACTCCCAAGGGTGCAGGGGACTTTTAAGAGATGATGCCCAGGCCACCTCCTGTAACCACTAAGTCACAGATCTCAACTTATGGGAGAGAAAAGCCCCAAAATGAGCTGCCCCGTGGCCACACTAAGTAGGGATGGAGACAAATCTGTGGCTTTGCTCGGCAAGCAGCACACATGGAGTGTTTGCCTGGGGTTCCTGTGCTCAACATCCCAGAGGAGCTCAGCCCCAGCCACATTTTGCATCCATTTCATTCCAAACCCATAAAACTCGACCCTGGCTAGAGCAGAAAGGCGTTAAGAGCTGGATTCTGGGCTGTATCACGTCCTCCCCATCCACAGCCTCAGCCTTGCAGGCTCCAGAACTGGTCCAGAAATGCAAATTCTTGCGAAATGCATCCAAAAGCAACAAGGCAGCATGTGCTCTGCAGCTGAAACCCACCATGTGCCCGGGCGGGAGCTTTCTTCCCAGCATTCCAGTCCACAGGCCAGGAAGGTTTTTCTTCTCTGCGTCGCCTCTGGCTTGCAATTTTTGAGGGATGATTCACCTACCGCACACTAAAGTTACCCAACAAACAGGAGCAGCACGGGCTGCCTCCCGTCCAGAGGGTTTTCCAGAGGGTTTTCCATGACCCACACGCCCAAGGAGGTCGAGGATCTCGTTACTCCAAGCTCTCCTGGTGGTGTGTGAGTCCGAGGGATGTTGGCTTGGACCATGTCCGCCCATGTCCCATCTCCCTGGGTGAGAGCCCAGGGCTGTCTTGGCTGCTGTTGGGCAAAACCAGCGCCCTCCCGCAGCTCCTGCCCAAATTAACTGGCACAGACTCTTTAGAGCTGAGGGGGGAAAAAAACAAATCCTGGGGACGAGCATCTCCCCCCTCGACTGCGCTGTCAAACGCCTCGCCAGCCCCTGGCTGCCTTTTCATCCAGCAATTTTAGGAAAAACAGAAAAGTTCCATTTTAATTGGTGAAAATTCCCCCCTCCCACCCGCAGAGCACCAATCTGTAATTAGCCTTTCATGTAAAACGATGTTTATTCCTGACGGAGTTTATCTTGGCTCGAAGGCTCGTTCTGAAATGTGCACACATTTGAAGACTCAAACCCTGCATTTAATTCTCTATCTGCTTGTTAATCCCTCATTGTTCCCAAGCCCCTTTTCAAAACACACCCACAGGGAGAAGAAAGTATTTTTATATATATATATATATATAAAAACCTCCTTCCAGCATCAGGACACCAGTGTGGCACCAGCCTGGGGTCTGGCTGCCCCCCAGATTCTGGTGCTCTCCCAAACACACTCCTGATTTTGTCCTTCTTTCCCTTTCTTTATGTCTTGGGGTGACTGATGTGTATCCCATGTCCCCCAGATATGTGCCTTTCTGTGCCTTTAAGCTGAGCCTGAGAGGGGAGTGAAAGAAAAAGAGCCTGAGGAACTTTTTCAAAACAGTTCTGTGCTCCAAGGTCACTCTGGTTACTCCTCTCTGTTTTTCTTCTGCCGTGGGGAGATAGCTGCTGCTGGGGAGAGGGGAGGATGCACCTTCCCTGCTTTCCAGCCAGCCCTTGGCTCCTTTTCTTTGGAGAGAGAAGTTAAAGTCCTGTGTTTCCCTGGGACTTTGGTTTCTTCTTCTTCTCTTCTGGACTCGTTCAGAACACCAGAACATCAAAACCTCACTGGGAGACCTTCCACAGGCCTGGAGGGTGTCCCCCATTCTGACCCAGCTCTGAAGAGGAGGACAGAGAGAGAGGCCACACCCACAGAAGGACTCTAAAATCTTCCAGGTTTCTCTCCACAGTGAGAGATTTTATTATTTAGCATTATTATCCTTTTCCTGTGTGTTTGTTAAATAAATAGTTTTCTTTCTTCTTCACTTTCCTCCGAGGAAATATTTCTTTTTTCCCTGAACCTGGTGGGGGAGGGGTGGCTGTAATCTGCCTTCTTTTGAGGAGACATTCCTTTCAGAGCGTTTCTCTGAATTTGTCTCAAACCAGGACACTTTCATACACATTTTTCTCCCCAGCTGTGATGCCCCTCAACGTTCCCCTGAAATACAACAGAAGGATGGGAGCCCTGAAGTGGGAGGATGGGAAAAGCACCGTGGGGAGCACATTGACAGCCCCCAGCTCCATTTTGGAGAACCTGCCCTCAACCTGTGGCAGCCAGAACCCAAGTTTCATGATTCCTGGGCTTCACGTGGAGTGATTTGGGATTTACACTCTCCTAACACAGCAGCTCGAGGTTGGAGCAGCAGCCCCTGGGACCTCCCAGCGAGGACTGGGTGACCAAAGGAGATCAGATCCTTCCCCTCAGTCCAGCTCCAGGTGCAGAAGACAGCAGAGCAGGGAGAGCTCCTGAGTGGCTGCCAGCAGCAGTCCCAGATTGTCCCATTTCCAGCAGGGCAATAAACACAATAACTCTGCCTGATAAAATGAAAGGGACAGCAAAGGTTTGGGATCAGGGACAGAGGCAATATCAGGGCTGGGATGAGGGTTTGGGTCAGGGTCTGGATCAGGGTTAGGGTTTGGTTTAGGGTTGAGGTCAAGGGACATCGCTCTCCCCAGCCCAGTGCATCCTGGTGGGTTGGGGTTTCCTCCAGGCCCCTCACCCTGTGTTTTTGGGGAAACAATTCCCACGGCTGAAGCCAGGCAGGTCCCGAAGCTGATGGCAATGATTAACTCCAGTGGGACACTGTGGGTCAGCCGTGGCCCCAGACACTGACTGCTGCCCGGCCAAAGCCCTCAGCCTTTGGAACAGCCATGACCTGACCAAACTTCACTGGGCTTTGACTATGATTAACCTCCTGCAGTCACCTCTACAAGGTCACAAAGCCTGGGAGCAGCTCAGCACTCACACCCCACCACAGCCATCCCCTGGCCCCAACAGTGAGGTGTGATCCCCTTCTGCTTTTCCAGCCCCAGAATGTGCCATCCCCTCTGAACTCCACTGTGGCCACCTTACATACCTGACAGGTTTGTACTGGTGACCAGTTCCTGTAGCCACAGACAACTGGGAGGACAGTGCAGCTGAGGGACTGGGGTGGTGGAGCCTCAGGAATTCACCCCAAAGCTTCATCTCCTGCTCAGTCAGGGCAGGAGGGATGGAAGGGAGAAGACAGGGGTGGAAGGGAGAAGGGAGGGATGGAAGGGGGAAGGGAGGGATGGAAGAGGGAAGGCACCTGCCAGGACATGAGAGGACAGGGCCAGCAGTGCCAGGATATGGGATCAGCCAGGGCCAGCCACCATTTCCCAGGCTGTGATCCAGGTGAGCGCTGCCACATTTGGGGGCACACCTGAAAGTCCTAAAGGGCTGGAGTGTGACTCTGGGAGCCCCTCAATCCCTGCCCTCTCAGCTGCCCCATGTGAGTGGCTGCTGTGGCTTTTCCTGGCTGGAGCAGCCTGGCCAGCCCTGTGATCCACAGGGACACAGAGCTGTGGCTCCTGGCCAGCACACCTCGGAGCAGATGGCGAAGCAGCTCTGGCTCAGGAGCCAGGATGAGGGGCAAAGCCAGCAGAGCTCCTCACACCAAGGTCAGGGGGTCACCTCCCAGCCAGGCACAGAATCCATGTGCATCCCTATGGTGACACCTTAGGTTTTAACTTTTCTCTGTTCCCAACCCTGCCCTGCCCAGTGTCACTCTGCAGTTCCCTGGAGCTCGTTCAGTGCTGTTCTCTCATGCTCACACACCCACAACAAAGCCTCTCCAGCTCTCCAAGGACACCCAGACCCTCCTAGGCCCAACAACTGCAAACCACAATCTTGGGGACAGGGGGCAAGCTTGGGCAAATTCCATCCTTGCCTGGCTTCTGCTTGGGGAATTGATGCTGAGATCCAAGTGGGAAGAACTCGGGAGCTGTCCTTGTCCATGTTGGGATGCACTGAGGCAGGAGCCTCTGGAGCCCAGAGTGTACCTCTGAAGGCCTTTCCAATCAATCCCTCCTTGATTCCTTTATTCCTGCCTGCTCTCTGTTTCTAGGGAGCCATTTCAGGCACCAATGGGATCCCAGCGCTGATCCACCACAGCATCTCCATCGATGTGACAGCATCGAACCCCACACATGATCCCAAAACTCCCAGCACTGCTCCAGGATGAGAGCACCTGGGGCATCCCAAGCCTTTGATGCCTTGTGAAGAAGATGGGATGGATCCTGGCCACCAGTGGGAGGCAGGCTGGGCTCCCCTCCCAAAACAGAGCTGGGCATCCAAGGCTGCCCCATCCTTGTGAAGTCGCTGGGCACTCTCTGTCTCCTCTGCCTGCTCCCACCAACCCTTCCTGAGCTGTGCTTGGGAACCCTCCTCCCTCTGCGGTGGGACAGGGGTGAGAAAGATGCAATTTTCCAAGCTGGAAGAGACAGAAAAGTCTTCCTCTTTGCCAAATTTCTCCCAAGCCATCTTCTGTTTCCCATTAACAGCGGGGAGAAGAAGAAACCCTGGGGCCCAGCTCCATGCTCCTCCCACCGCTACTCCCATGGGCACTTGTCAACATCCCAGCAAAAAAAGGAGAATTAAACCCATGCAACCTGGCTGGCCATGACCCAGGACCCGCAGAGAGAGGACCAGCAGAGGGTGGAAAACAAACCCCCCTGCTCTGCTCTTACATCTCCCCCACGGAAACTTTCCAACTCCAGTCGCTGGCAGGAGCCAGGCTGATCCCAGCTGAATTCCTTCCACTTACCAGCAAATAAATAGCAGTTAAATGAAAGGAAAGAGAAAAACACCCTTTTTTCAAAGGGGGAAAACAAAGAAGTCGGGGAAAATAAATGGAGGCAAAATGTTGGGCTGGTCACAGGCACACGAAGATCTTTTTCCTTCCCAGTTGGGTACTTGACAGCCTTCCCTTTCAGCTAATTAAGGGATACTCAGAAAGAAAAACACTTCCAGCCCTTTGCCAGCCCTGAGCATTAAGGGGAGAGTCCCAGCAGGCTGGACACCAAACCCAGGAGCCCTGGCCACAGCTCCTCACCCGCCCAGACACTGTTTTTATAGACAAATAATTGCCACTGCAGGACATCTGCGGCCTTCTCCCAGTCCTGGCAGATTTCTGCACAGCCTTTTCCCCAAACCTTCTGGTGGTGGCCATCTCCAGTCTTGGAATCACAGAATTATGAGGTCATTTAGGTTGGAAAAGCTCCCCAAGACCACTGAGTCCTACTGTTAACCCAGCACTGCCAAGCCCATCACCAAACCATGTCCCCAAGTGCCTCATGAACGAGGCTTTGCAATGCCTCCAGGGTGTTTAATATATATCTATACCTTCCCCTAGACAAGGGCCAGTCTTGAACTCCAAGTTCTCCCAACCAACACCTTCCCTGCTGCAAAATTTCCAAGCCTCACTTTGCAACCTGTCCCTCACTGGACAGAGAACACAATCAATTACTTTGGTTTTTGCAACTTTTTCGGGAGCCGAAGGCAGTGATGCACATTCTGTCCTCTCTCAGGAACAACCCCAGCCCAGGTTTCAGCACTGCACATCCTCCCCCCTCTCCTGCACACCTCTCAGTCAGCCCAATCCTTTCCCATTCTGTGGTGGATGGGGATGGGGATGGGGATGGGGATGGGGATGGGGATGGCAGGAAATTGTGTCAGGGAGGGTTAGCTTGGGTATCAGGGAAAGGTTCTTCCCCCAGAGGGTGCTGGGCACTGCCCAGGCTCCCCAGGGAATGGGCACGGCCCCGAGGCTGCCAAAGCTCCAGGAGTGTTTGGATAGCACTGCCAGGCACAGGGTGGTGTTGTTGGGGTGTCCTTGCAGGTCTAGGAGTTGGACTGGATGATCTTTGAGGGTCACTTCCAACTTGGGATACTCTGTGATTCTGTTATCCTATGAGATGGGGATGGGGATGAGGAAGGTGTGGGAAGATCCAAACCTCCCAAACATCCATCAGCCAAGGCTGGGGCACCCCAAGGACAAGCGAGGTTGGAAGAAAGCATCCCTGTGCTTTTCCCAGTGCCAACCAGTACTGGCACTGCTGGCTCTGCCCTGCAGCACCATCTCCAGAGCCACCCCCACCCACTGCCACCCCCCAGAGCCCTCCAACCCCAGCCTCAGCCCCACTGGAGCAAACACCCCAAAATGGAGAGTGCTGGGGTTCCTCACCTGTGGCACCCGGGCAGAGCCACCCACCCTGACACCACCACAATATTTCAGTGATATTACTTATTTGCTTCCACCCAGCACAGCCCCAAATTTCCCCAAAGACAAAGTCTGCCCAATACCTGATATGCACAGGGCTGGAAATATGAAAGGGAAAATGGTGGTGACTGCTCTGGGTGCTTTCCAAGGGGAGGCCTCTCCCCAGTTGGGTTTTAGGTTGTTTTGCCCCCAAGGTTCACTCACAAAGGAGGTTTCACCTCCCTCCACAGCCTCTTCCACCTCAGCTCTCCTGCCACACTGCTGTCATCCCCCAGGCTGTCCCCAGGCTCAGTGCCAATCCCAACCCTCCCGTGGCATGAGGGACACGAGGTGATGGCTGACCACATTGAGGACCCTCCTCAACAGAGAGAATGTCTTTAAAAATCCAAATAAATGAAGAAAAAGCCATTTTCAAGCAGGCTGAGCAGGGCCCTGGGGCAGGCACAGAGGCAGGGCAGCATCCGGGGCTGACACAGGGCCTGTGGGATGGAGCAGCTCTGTGGTGGAACATCTGGGCTCTTCTCCTGATGGCCATCAGGAAATTATTTCTTGTCCCAGTGCTGGAGAGTTTCCCCTGGGTGTGCAGCACAGACACCAGTGCCTTTGGATAGTGCTCCTGAGCCTACGGACCAGGAAAAAGATCCCCAGATGACACAACACTTGAGTATCTTCATTAAGCCAGACACCCAGAGGGCAAAAGAAGGGTAAAATGTGATTTTAATCTCTTGGAGCTTCCTTACCTTAAAGACCACATTTGAAAACTACTGGATATCTCAGAAAAATAGACCAGGCTGTCATTAAGCAAATCCAATCACTAAAGGAAAGTGAAAACCAGCAGTATTTTATTTAACGCTATTTTTTTTTTTTTCTTTTCAGCCCGGCAAGAAGCAGGTTACACCCCTTTGCCAACGGGCTGTCACTTTTGGCTGACCTGCCCTCATTTGAAAGTTTTTCAGACGCCGGGTGGCTTCGGGGAAGGGCCAGCCCTGCCCTTGGGTGCTGCGGGCAGGAGGGGCAGAGCCGCGGCCGAGGCGCCGGGGTTCACCCATCCCCAGCCCACCCCGAGCCCCGCAGCTCCTGCTGCCCCTGGGATGGGGGATCCACCACCCAGAAAGCTACAACAGCCCCGTGCGGGGCGCTGCGCACACTCGCATATCCATATCAGTGAAAAACCGAGCCCCCGAGGGCTTTAGCCCACGCGACAGCCACAGGCAGAGCTCCCTCGGAGCCACGCAATGTTTAACGAGACCGAGGGGAAGCGGGGACAGCCCGGACCGCTCCGAGCGCCCCGGCGGCAAAGGGCTCCGAAGGCAGGTGAAACATTAATGCGCTTTCCCGAGGAAATGCCTCCGCTTTTTGCTGCATCAAGGGCTTTGAAATGGCAATGAGCAACAGGGCAGGTTAATGAAGGCTCCTGTCAGTTACCGGGTGAGGTTTGGGGCTGCGAGTCAGGGTTGAAAGCCGCACACCCCATCCCTGCGGCCAGGGAGCCTCCTCCTCCTCCTCCTCCTCCTCCCCATGGAAATACGGCTTTTTGGGGCGGGAGTCAAAACTGCCCTGTCCCTACAAAGCTCACCCTGTCCTACAGGTGCCAAGGGTGGGATTGCTGCAGGGAACACACCCCACAGCCCCCAGGCTTGCTTTCAACTGCCTGAGCTCCAACTTCACCCATTCATGCTCAGGGGCAAAGGGAAAAGCAGGTGCTGAGAGGATTCAGCGGCGTGGAGCTGGAGCCTGCCAGGATTTTGGGGTATGGAGGGATGTGAGGGGACAGGGGCAGCCCTAGAATGCAAAGCCCCGAGTGTGGGGTGGGTTTAACCCCTCTGTTCCCTCCCAGCCCCGATCCATGGGGATGTGCTGGAGGACACCAGCCCGCCCGTGCCCTGTGACAGCACCGGGGACGCTGCTCCCGGGACATCAGCAGATTCCTCAGCTTCTGCCGTGATCCCTGGGGCAGTCCCTTCCCAAGGGAGCTGGCACAGCTCGTGGGGTGGCATCACGGCCAGGCAGAGCAGGACAGGAGCTCAGCAATGGAGGGAAGAGCGGTGGCACCACGGCAAAGCCTCACGGCGGGGCTGAGCAGAGGCAGCCACACATCACCGGTGCCCCTGCAGGGAGGGTTCCCAAATCCCAACTGCTCCAGCTGAAGCTGTGGCAAAATGTCAAGCATTTTCCACTGGCCAAGGCCTGACTCTGAGTGGAACAGCAAACACAGCCAAATCGAGCTCCCCACAGCAACCACAGGCACCCTGGAGCTGAAACTGTCCCCTAAAAATATCCCTGCAGTGGCATCGATGCACTTGGCGAGCGGAAGGCTCGGGATGCAGGACCCTGAGT
Organism: Erpornis zantholeuca; assembly: GCA_013400515.1. Lineage (NCBI taxonomy): Eukaryota > Metazoa > Chordata > Aves > Passeriformes > Timaliidae > Erpornis > Erpornis zantholeuca. The sequence goes on along the minus strand of VZTN01015330.1, from coordinate 62,684 downwards.
GCATCCACACTCGTTCTGAAGTGTGCACGAAGCTGGGAGAGGCACGGAGCTGGCAGGGGACGGGGAGATGGAGGAGATGGAGGAGATGGAGGAGCCGAAGCCCCGGCAGTGCCTGTCGGGATCACACGGAGTTTGCAGAGCCGGGGAGAGGCTCGTTTTTGTCTCCTCTGCTAATGAGACTGATACCAGCTGCTTCTCGCTGAACCAGTCTGACCATCGGGCCGAGCCAAAACTGATTCATTCATAAGAAAATGGGAAAGGAGATCGACTCGTCACCCTGACTAATGGGGAACCCGGCCAGCAACCTGCTGCTTCCACGGCAGCCCCGCATCCTGCCTGCTTGGTTCCTCAGCACCTTCCCAACCTCCAGCGCTCAGGGGAAGCTTTGCCCCGGCGCAGTCGGGTGATAAATCAGGAGTTATCTGCTGCAGAAAGTGTCGGCGCGTGGCCAGGGGCTGGAATCTCCCGGCAGTGCCGGGCATTTTGCAATAGCTAATTCCTGATTCGGAAGCAGAGGAAACATTAAAGCCCTCAGAGACATTGCTTTCCATGCTGCTCTGCCTCGCATCATCTTCCCAACAGCTTTTAGGGTTGTTTTTTATCTCCGTCCTTCTCCAGCCTGCAATAAAAATCTAAACAATCGCCTTTGTGGAGGAGAAAACCTCTCCCTGCTGTAAAAACTGTTTTCTGTGGGGGTTTTTTTTGCGTCATTTTTGTTTATGAGGCCAGTGGAGCACAAACTGCGGCGGGGGGAGGCTGCAGATGGTGGGGCTGGGAACTGTGGGGTTGGGAGGATGCTGTCCCAAGGGAAGGAAATGGCCTCTGGAAACCAGACTGGGGCTAATCTTATCTCCACCTGGAGATTAGGATGGGCCAGCAGAAGTTAACAGCCAGGCACAGAGGTCAGACCAGGATCTGAAGTGCCTCTTCTCTTTGGTTCACGCTTTGGTTGATGAACTGAAGCAGGGCAGAGTTTAACAGCTTAAAAAAAAAAAAATAAAAAAATCTGCTGCTATTTCTTAGCTTTGGGCAACACACTGCATTTTATATGAATGTCCCTTAATAAAGGTCCTCTCCTAAAATGCAGATCCTGAGGGAGTTTCACCTCTCCCAGTTAAAAGCCTGTGACACCGTCCCTCGCCCCCAGATCACCTGAGTTTTATCGCCTGACCCTACAGGCATCAGGGCAAGCAAGGCAAAATTTTAGTTCTTAGTGAGAAACCCACCCTGGGTCTTGAAAAATCCCCATTTTCAAGGCACAAAAGCACCAACCAGGCCAGTTTGGGTGGGGAAATGCCCCAAATCCTGACGCTGGAAGTGCTCAGCCTCCTTGACGGTTCCACAGGGAGAGTGGAAAACTGGGATCACGTGAGTCAGAGACAAGCAGGGCTCTGGATATCGCAGCCAATGTCTCTCACCTCTCCCACACCACCCCAGCAGGCTGCGGAAGAGTTGCCAAATATAAAATTTTCATTTTCCCATCTGGGTTCCAGGGCAGCCATGGAGCATGTCGCACGTGACACTGAGAGTGGAAAAGCCTGGCGCAAGAGCTTTAGGATTCATTCCCAGCTGTCCCTCCCAAGGCCATCCAGACCCCCAGCATTGGCCCCATGCCCTCGTGCAGCCCTGAGTGTGCACCCCACACCTGCTGAGCAGGACAGGAAAAACCTGCAAGGGATGGAAATCTCATTCCCAAGGTGTGAGGGAAAAGCTGTCCACAACGTGGTTGACAACATCCCTGTCAGTCCTCACCCCTTCCCCTCCCAGGCTGGTTTCTCACCCACTCTGGAGAAGCTTCCCTGGCATCAGAGCAGTCAACAGAGTTTTCATTTAATGCTGAGTTTTCCCCTGGGTAGGGGAATGGTGGGGAACAGGCAGGAGGAGCCATGCAAAGACCCCAAACCTCCAGCAGTGCTGAGGATAGAATGCACTAACAGTAAAAATAAAAACAAAGATAAAAACCCAACACGGCCAATATTCCCTCCCTGGCAACAGCCTATCCCGATACCACTCCTGTTATTATCCTCTGCAATTAAGTGATAAAGCTATAATTGCCTTATCTGATGCAGCTGAGGAGGAACTGGCCTCCACTGCATCACCCTGGGCATTTTACAGGCACCCGAAATGATTCTCCTGCTTTGGGAACAGATGGACAGACAGGACCCAGGGCAGCAGCATCACTCCTGTGCCTGTGCCCTGCCCCATTTCCACCCCCAGCTCCCTGGCAGGACATGGTCAGCCCTGGGCAGGATGGGAGCACACAGTTGGAAAGGGCAGTTCTGGATCCATTCTGGCTGTGGGAAGGCAGGAGCAGGTGGTGGAGGGACCAAACCCCCATCACCAGCGACTCACCCAGCCCTTCCCACATCCCTGCTCCAGCATCCTGGGGAGAAACAGGAGGCCAGGCAGCTGGGAGAGCCTGCCAGGGCCCAGGGCACTGTGAGAGCAGCCCTTCAGTGTGGGATCCAGCTGTACCAGTGGGATTGGGGCACTGGTTTTAGAGGTGACACCAGTTTTCCACGGGGGTGCCTTGGCATGGGGAGCAAAGCCACACCCAGCCGCTCTCAGGCCATAAAAAGCCCAACTTAGTATTTCCATCCACATGATCATCACCTCTGAGCTCCAACGGGCTGTGGCACCTTCCCAACAACACCAGCCCTGATTTCAGCCATTTTTAAGTTTGGTATCCCCTGCCTCCTGATCCTTGCCATTTTCCTAAGCCTTTTACCCCATGACCTCAGCACGGCTCCTGACCCCGGGAGCTGCCAGCACAACCTTGGGAAAGAAAACTCCGAAGACCCCCACCTCGTGTGAGCATTTCCCAAACACACCCCAATCCCCCTGGCCAGCGAAGGGCAAAGCCTCCCTTGCCCCAGCAGCCCGGGGGGCCACGGTGAGGGGCACCGTGCCCGTGCCCCCCTCGCAGGGCGAGCAGGCTCCCGCCGGGCAGCAGCCACAAGAAAGGCCAGGGCGATTTGCATCGTTAGCATTCTTTCCGTTTTAATAACCCAAGGTGTTACCAGCAACACTGTTACTGATTTTTATCTCCGCAGCGCCTTTTAAGAGCTCCAATTTGTTTTTCTTGGAGATCTCATTTTGTTTTATTAAAGCTGACACCGAAGAGGGGAAAAAGGAGACTTCTGGGCCCAGAACGAAAATATCCCGTTTAAATACCCCGTATTATTTTCTTGGAAACGCTTCTCCGTTGACTTTAATTAAGCTCTCCCCGGGCTCACGAGCTTGGCGTGCTTGGCTCTCAGGCAGGTTTAATCCCAGACAAGCTCCCCACACCCCCACTTGTCCCCGCTCCCACAAATGTTAAGAAACAAACTTGGTTTTGCTGAAATACATGGATTAATGGCTGGCCCACCATCAGGAACATCCTGACGTTGCCTTTTCGTCACCGCTCGCTGCATTAGCACGCGGCTGCAGCAGCTCTGCTCCCTTTGCCAGCAGACCCAAAAAACAGATTTACTCTCTTATTTTTTTGTTCTCACTTATCATATTTTTATTGCAAGGCTGGGGGGAGCTATCTCCTGTGCCTGACCACGCCCCAGAGCTGTCAGGGCAGGCAGGGTGGCCACAGCCTGGCTCTGGTGGCCACGGTGCCGCTGCTGAGCCTTGTGCTGGGTTCTGCTGTAAAATCAATAATTACCCCCCACTCCCCCCCACCTTGGTAGAAGGAAGCTCTTTAGGATGATTGCAAACACTCCAAAAGTTGGGAAATCCCAGGATGGAGCTTGTCTGGGCATCATCTGGTGCATACCCATTATGTAATTACAGTCAATCTTTAATCACAGATGATACTTTTCCATCGGACTCGGATCAGACGGAGCAAGGGAGGCACAATCCTCACTGAAGGAGCTGCCATTAGATTTGATTCCCTCCTCAACGGGCTCCAGGTTTATCCACGGAGCTCCCCCTGCTTTGCACAGGGTTTGTGCAGAAAAACCCTCCAGCTCCCTGGCAAGCACACACATCCCCCAAGAGAGAAGGACTTTGCCTCCCTTTTATGCACAGGATCTGCAGGGCAGACAGATTAAGGCCAAGAGCTTGAAACAAAAGCTTTGTTTTGGTGCCTGATGTGAGATGACCAAGAAAAAGGCCTTTGGGGATGCCACTGGGCAGGGTGGCTGCATGCCCTGGGGTCCCTGGCCCAGCTGGTCCCGGGGATGGGGTGGGGGGTGGGTGCTCGGAGCAGGTTCCTTGGCTGCAGGCGCTGTGGTAGGGTTGTTTCTCCTCCCTGAGAAGGGCCCCAGTGTTTGCCCGGGGCGAACCCCAACAAGTCAGCCCATGCACCGAGCGCCTGAGCCTCTCCAGAGCACGCGGGGCTTCCCACCCCGGGAGAGGCAGCTGCTCTGCAGGGAATCATGGAATGGCTTGGGTTGGAAGGAGCCATCCAGGTCCGACCCCCCTGCCACGGGCAGGGACACCTTCACTGCACCAGCTCGCTCAGAGCCCCGTCCAACCCGGCCTCGGAAGGGAGCAAAACCCATGGCTGAGCTGCTAAATCCAAACGCGGAGCTAAGAAAAACCCCAAATGTGCGGGGGAGCGGGGTTCGGTGAGCTCGCCTCCTCCAGCGCGAGGGGTTTTGCAGACCACATTCTCCCCAAACCAGGCCGCTGGCAGCACTGACCCCAAAACACCTTCCCCGCCTGGCGCCGGGACAGAGCGCCGGGAGCTCCCTTTGCAGCGCAGTGCTGCAATCCTCCTCTGCCCTGCGGGCTGCGGGGATGGAGGTGCGGGCTGCACCTGGTGGAGCTCCCCTGGGGTATGCAAAGGGGTGCTGGGGCTGCCCTCCTCATCCCGCATGAGGCCCGGAGGTTGCTCCTCGCACGGAGAGAGCAGCATGGCACAGCACGGCACGGCACGGCACGGCACGGCACGGCACGGCACGGCACGGCACGGCACGGCACGGCTGCCAAGCACGCCCAAGATGAGTTCCAGCAAAACAACTGGCCACGGGCACAGCGCTGTGACTCGGCAGCTGTTCCCGAGGGTTTTCCCCTGTGTTTCACCCCAGCTCCAGCTCTCCAAGGATGTGCTGGGGGACAGGGAGCAAGCTGGTGCATCAGGGAATTTTTTAGGGATCTACAACCGAAAGGACAAGGGCGAAGGCGGGGGGAAGACCCCGCAAAAGCGCTGCTGGAGCTCGGGGCCGTGCCACGCTGCCCGCGGGGTGNGCGCCTGCGAGCGTGTTGCAGCAATTCCCAGCCCACGTCATGTGGGTTTTGCAACCGCCCCGACAGTCTCGGGGCTGGATGCGCGGAAAGAGCCCCGCGGAGAACCGAGCGCTCCGGTGCCCGCGGCGGGACAGCCCCCGGCCGTGCCCAGCCTGGCACACACCTCTCCACCAGGCCTTTTTCAGCAGGGCTGAACGCTAAAGGGCAGCATCTCCTTGCATGGAAATAAGGAATAATCAGTCCTTCGAGGAAGAGGAAGGGGAAACCCAACAGATCGCTGCTGGAGTGGGTGCAGCAGTGTATTTGCACATGTGCTGTGCTGGTGCCCAGTCCTCTTGCTGCCCATTGCCGTGGTGATGCCATGGGATGCACGGGCACAAGGTTGTGGAGATCCAGGGATTAAGTGATTCCTCGGGGAAGCTGCTGGCTGCAAGATGTGGGTGCGTGGCCTCTGTCTCAGCTGGAAAATTCTGGCATCATCCTCCATGCACTAACCCGCTCATAACAAACCCCTGAGGGGTGATCATTCCAAAAAAAATGGAGTGGGAGAGACAGAGGTATTAGGTGATGTGCCGGAAAATTCCATATGGCAGTAGGCAGAACCCCAGTGTGGTTGGATCATCTTAGAGGCCTTTTCCAACCTATGCCATGATTATGGAGCCAGGGTGGAACCTCATTTGTGTCCAGCAAGAGGGCACAGCTTTAGAAGTGCCTGTGGCACCAACCCAAAGGCTGCCAATGTCCCCAAGAGCCATGTGTCACCTCACTGGGCTACTGGCATGTGCCACGCTGGCTGAGATCCCTGGGAGTGACTGGGATACAGCAGCAAAAGGCTCCTCTGGGCTCGTATCCAGATGGTGCCAAATCCTGCCAGGCACATGGCAGTGCCTCCATCCCACCGGGGTCACCTCCCTGTCAGCATGGCAGGGCTGGTTTGCTGCCACCCAGGGAATTTCCCCCGTGCACACCACAGGATACAAAAATCAGCCTCGGGAAAGTGGAAATGCAGGTGATTCCTCCTTCCCCAAACTGCCCTGCAGGGAATTCGGCTCCACACTCCCTGATCCCAACAGTCCCCATCACGCCACCAGATTTTTGGAAGACCAATACATGGTGGGATGGGGTGATTGATGGTCCTGCCTGGTAAATGGGATAATCCCTGTGAGCAGACGTGTCTGGAGACTCTGGGTAAGGAGGGAGAGGCAGAGGAGCTGTCCCAGGGACACAGTGAGTGACAACGCCCACGGGAGCTATGCACAGATGGCCCCCGGGCACTGCCAGCAAGGTCAGCGGAGCCTCCCTGCTGCAGGGTTTGGCCCAACCTGATGACTTAGGTCTATTTTGAGGTGTTGGATGTGAACCATCCCAGCTGATGGTCAGCTTCCAGCTGCTGAGGGGCGTTTAGGAAATTCAAGGGTGATTTGTCAAACGTGTGGATTTCTCCCCAAAGCAGGAAAAGGAACGGTTCCTTTGCAGCCCCACAGCCTTGCACTGCATCACACCCCATCTCACCTCGTGCTCCACATCCATCCCAGACCTGTGACCTGCAACACTGACCCCTTCACCCTCCAATCCATCCTCATCCTCATCTTCCTCCTCCTCCTGCTCCCAGCCCAGTCTCAGTGATGGAGCTGCAGCTCAGCACCTTCAAAGTTTAACCTACCATCCAAACCCCACGAAGTGGAGGTGCTTTTGTTCATTTGGTTGCAACTGGAAGGACCAAAAAAACCTCCAAACCAACTGCACAACTCCATGTCCCACTTCTATGCCACAGTGAGGTCACAGGAGCTGCCACCACTCGAGGACAATGGCCACCAGGAAATAAAACCCTACATCTTCTTGGCTGGCTGCTGGAGGACACTTAAAAGTAAATTAAAAACCACTAAAATGGCAAATGTGCTGGCTGAGAGGGCCCCTGCAGTCTTGAAAAACAAGAACCTCCCTTAGAAACAGCACTCCGGCCTCCTAATAACCTTAATCGCTCCCGACAGCCCCAAGAACCAGGTTTAACAACATGACTGGGCTTTGTTTGCACTGCAGGCTGCTTTATCTCACACGGCACCTTGCAATCAGCTCAGGCAAAACCCCAGTTCCTCTAAAACTCCCCCTGGTTTCCCTGTAATCACAAACTGCAGCTCTCAAAGCAGAGGCAGCCGAGCTGGGGCAGAGCCTGGTGCTGGCACGTTGGCATCCCACCATGGGAAACCCCCAGTAAATCCGGGAGAGCTCCGTGGTGCCCTTTGTACTCCCCAGCTGGCAGGGCAAGGTAATAAAAACGTCTTTTTAATCTCTTTTTGCTGGATTTACATCCCCATCTGGGCTATGTAAATATTGTTGGTGTCAGTGCATCCCTCCGTGGGGTTAGAGGAGGGTTGGAAATGCGGATGGACATGGGAAAGGCCCCAGGAATGTTGATGCCCACAGCACCCTCGGCCAATAAAGCTGTGAAATGGGGCCAGCACAGCACCCTGGCAGTTCAGAAAAGCCCCAAATCCTGCAGATTTGGGTAAGAAGGTGACAATCACAGTGTCACCTTCAGGAGATGGGAGCCTCCCAAGTGCCAGCACTGGACAATGACTCCCTCATCCCAATTTAGTTGGGATCATTTCCAAGAATGACCCCTTGCAATCTAAAGCAATGTGGAGGGAAGGGATTCTCCCTCTCCTCTAAAGAAGCTCCAGGAGAGCTGGACAGGGACACAACAAGAGGGAAAGGCTTCCCACTGCCAGAGGACAGGGTTAGAAGGGATATTGGGAAGAAATTCTTCTCTGTGCAGGTGGGCAGGCCCTGGCACAGGGGGCCCAGAGAAGCTGTGGCTGCCCCTGGATCCCTGAAAGTGCCCAAGACCAGGCTGCATGGAGCTTGGAGCAACCTGGGATGGTGGAAGATGTCCCTGCCCACGGCAGGAGTGGAATGTGGTGATTTTTAAGGTCCCTTCCAACCCAAAGCACTCAGTGATTTACCCTCCCCTTGGGATTTCTCTTCCCAGCTCCTGGAGCTCCAGGCACACTCACCCACCCACAGAATCTTCTTCAGCCCAGAGAGGAGCCCTTGGTTTCTCCTCCCCCTCCTTCATACGACTGTTAGCACTGAAATGCTTATCTCCAAAAAACAAACTCTTTCTTTCTTCCCAAGCCTTCATTACAATGCTGGAGTAAAACCAACCTTTTCCGCCTGTGCTGCCCTGTCCTAAGGATGTGAAATCAGCACAAAGAAAATCCCCAGCAGAACAGACAGGAATTCAGGAATAAAGGTGGCATCAGCCCTGCCTCGGCCTCGAGATCTGGTCAGTCAAGGACTGTGCTCCATGCACCATCCAGCACAGGGAGCTCCAGAGGCCTCTGCTCCCTGTCTGGAGCTGGACTAAAGGGGGGAAGCTGCTCCCCAAATTCTTGCACACAGGTCAGAGGATGCTGATGGACACAGGGATGCACTCAGGGGAGCTGCAGCCAAACCAGACCAGCTCCTCAGGCCACCTCTCTGAATGCTTTCAGTTCCATTTCCAGGAGCCAAAACATTAAATATTAAGCGAAGAGAGTTAATCTATACCTGGGATATTGACACAAAGCAGAGGAGGGGAGAAGTAGAAGATAAATAGACCTTTTTTTAAAATAACCCTGGTATGTCTCTGCAGGCTGTCCCACCAGGGCTTTCCAGACCTCGGCCACGGCACCAAGGATGTGTTTGGAGGAACAAGATGCACCAAGAAGTGCCACCCTTCCAGCTCTCCCTGGCTAGCTGGACCACCCTCTGGGACCCTCAGGTGGCTCAGTGGCTGAGGACACAGCCCTAGACAGGGACAAAGTCACCTTGTGGTCCCCTCTCCCAAGGCTGGGGCAGCATGCAGGCAGTGGCAGAGCAGACAGCGATGTAAGGAGGTCAATGCCCAGTTCATGCCCACCAGGACTGTGCTGCCACGCATGAGGGCTCTTGGGGCTGGGGAAGATGAACATGCTGGGATGGCTCCTCTGTCCCTCGGCTCAGTGTCAGCCCTCACCGTGGGACCAGCAGCAGGACAGCCACGGATCCACAGATCCCTCAGCAGTGGAATGAGCCTCGTACAACCGGAGGGAAACGTCACCACTCATCTCCCAGCAAACACCCTCAAGCATCACTCAACACCTCTCCAGCAAAGCTGGATTTTTTTTTTTTTTTTTTTTCCTGGCCGAGTGCTCACATGTATATTATTTTTTATTTTTTTTTTATTCCAGTCTCAGCATTCCTCCACTCCCCCCCGCAAGAAAACAAACCCGAGAGCACAGAGTGTGCCTTGCGAAGGCCCCGGCGCGGGCGTCCCGCGGGGCAGGGGCACGCGGTGGT
>VZTN01015330.1:28465-42356 GCA_013400515.1 Erpornis zantholeuca | reverse complement strand
GGGGGCGGGGTGGGGGCGGGGGGCTTCACTTGACATCCTCTCATGCTGGGGAGGGAGGATCCTTCATCTTCACATCACCGCGGGGGATAAACCGGGCCCACGGATGCCCGGGCACCCACAGCCAGCACAGGGCAGGGCTCATCACCCCCGGGCTGGGGAATCGGGGGGGGCTCCGGGGGGCTCCGCAGCCTGGTGTGAGGCCGGGGAAGCAGAGGGGACAGAGCTGAGCAGGGCACAACCTGGTGTCACCTGTCGTGCATGGCCCCCCCTCCCCATCCTGGTGCCCTCCCTGGCGTTTGGAGCCCCGCTGGGTTCAGAGCCCCCTTGGTTGCCCCCCCAGCCCGGGGCACCCCCATGGGCAGAGCTGCAGGTAGGCCCAGAGCCCCCAAAGGTGCCGAGCCTGGGCCTCTACGCTCAGTGATTCAGCTACTTGCAGGGAGCTTTAATTTTATCGCTTCAAACTCGACTTCTTGCTGCCTCGTGGTGGTGTCAGCGCGATGGAACCCCTACGGGTTGAGATGGTTTTTAAGGGAGTTTGTGGCTGCTTTGTGTGCCCGGCACAGCCGAGCCAGCGGCCGGACACGAGCCGGAGGAGGGGAGAGCAGCACCGGGGTGTGTGGGCAGCTCGGGAATGGCAGGATTAATAATTCATCTTCCAAACTTCAGCGTGCCAAGGCACACCCCTCACTCTGCAGCTCATTGCCTGGGTTTTAAGGGACACCTTGATACCTTTTTTGGTTTTTTTTTAAAAAAAGAAAAGGTGTTTTGGTGGTATCTGTGTATCTCAGTAGCTGGCAGGTTGCAGAGCTTGGTGAGGAGGGCAGGGCTTTGGCAGCATCGGTCCAGCACAGCCCGCTCTGGCAGGCAGAGGGTTAATTGCAGCGGGCTGTGCTGTGGCGAAGGCAGAGCAGGAGAAGGGCTCTCACACAGAACGCTGTGATGCAACTCAGACCCCAAATGTCCGCTCCTTCTCCCGGGAGCCGAAGCCCACGGAGAAAACTCGAGATGAAGCATATTTCGCTTTGAGCTGTCATCTCCCTTGGCCCAGTTCTGAACCAAAGATGCTCATCCTCCATTTTATGGCGGATGACAAATCAGCCGCCGATGCCAAGATCTTGACAAGTTACGAACAACAGCCCTCGAGCCAGAAGTGTTAAGAAATAAAAAAAGAAAAGCAAGAACGCCTTTTTTTTCTTTCTTTTTTTTTCTGCAGAGCTGCTCATCCAAAAAGGCACCCTCTGAGCTGCACCCCGCGGGCAAGAGCCGCGGCATTTCTCACCTCTCCGAGCACAGAGGCTGCAGCCAGCTCCAGGCTGGCATCTGCCCCCACTTCCCCACATCCACCCGGAGTTTTTTAGGGTGCGCTGGTGAGAAAACCCAGATGGGCACGCTGGGGAGCAGCGGGCAGAGCCCAGCCCCGCGGGGAGCGGGCTGGAGCTGGCTGGGAGCGCTCTGCTCTCATCTGGAGATGCCAGTGATCCTGCGGCTGTTCCCAAAGGCAGCAGCAGAGAGGCTCTCCAGAAAGCCGAGGGTTTCCCGGGTTTATCAAAGCGCCTTCTATACTGGGGAGAAAAAGGCCGGTTTGTTCAGCAGCCTCCTGCTCACACAAGCCGGCGGCGAGCGAGGGAGATCCTTCTGGTAATGAGCTGGGCACAAAAGGGGAAAAAAAAAAAGCCCTCATTGAAGATTTTCCTTTGGTGATAGAGTCGTTAAAAACAACACATGATCCCTGGGCCGGCAGGGATCTTTGACAGCCAAAACAGAGCCGGGAGCTGCGCGGTGTTCCCACAGCCCCATCCCCTCTGAAGATCGAGGCAGTGCCGCTGCTCCTGGGCGTTCCTCGCACAGGAGCTGGGCATGGAGCAGCCAGGGGATGATGGAGGAGGGTCGTGCGTGGTTTCATCCACAGCTCTCGCCCTCCTTTTTCCCTTCAGCATTAGGGTATCGGGACGGATGTCTTTTTTTTTGTGTGGATATGAATACTCTGCTCTGTATCCTTAGCAGAGGTGGAGCCAAAAGGTGAATGGGAAGGACCTGATGAAGTGGCCCTCAGCTCCACAACCAGTGCCAGGGGACACTGAGGGCTCCCCATGTCTGAGAAATCAAACAACAGAACACAAACTCAACGTTAACTAAACCCCAAGGAAAGGCACTGCCTGAAAATTCCCCTCCAAGAGATTGGGTTGTTCGGCCTGGAGAAGAGAAGGCTCTGGGGAGACCTTAGAGCCCCTTCCAGTGCCTAAAGGGAGATTATCAAAAGGAAGGAAAGACTTTTTGTAGGGGGAAATAATGATAGGTCATCAGGGAATGGTTTTGAACCAAAAGAGGAGAGATTTTGATTAAATGCTGGGAAGGAGATGGGATACTGGGAAGAGATTCTTGGCTATGAGGGTGGTGAGGCCCTGGCACAGGGTGCCCAGAGAAGCTGTGGCTGCCTCTGGAAGTGTCCAAGGCCAGGCTGGACAGGGCTTGGAGCATCCCGGGACAGTGGAAGGTGTCCCTGCCCGTGGCAGGGGGTTGAACTAGCTCATCTTTAAAGGTCCCTTCCAACCCAAACCCTCCTCTGACTGTGATTCACAGCATTCTTCTCTCACCTACCTGTGAAAAAACATCATTGAGGTAAAACCCGCCCAGGAGCCTGTTTGTTTTAAACCAGACTCACAGCAGGCCGAGCTTCCCGTGCCGACCCCAGGGTAACGAGGCAATTGCATTTATGGCATCCTCCTAAGCAGGGCTGGTGCTGCAGAGCCCAACCCTCGGAGGTGGAGGTGATTTAGAGACAGTTTAGTCAAGTGCTGTTCCTAGAGCTGAAAAATCCTACAGTAGAAGGGGGGGAAGGGGGTGTGGGAAAACCAAACCAAACCACCAACTGTGGCATTTACTAATAAAGCTCTCGAGGAATATTTTTAGCTGTTGATTGAACGTCGCGTTGCACTTCTCTGGGAAGCGTTCTCTCGCTGCAGCCTCCTGGCAGTCGCCGTGGAGGAGCCGCAGATGGGCCGGAGGAGAGGCGGGGGCAGGGATGCTCCTTCCCGGTGGGACACAGGTCACTGCTCCAGCCCAGCCCTGGAGCTGCGCCCCGGGGCCGGCCGGACACAGCTCTCTCTCCCCTCGTTGGCAGGGAGGGCCTGGCCCTTCCCCAGCTCCACCCAAATCTGTTCCTTGGCCGGCAGAAAAATCCCTCCTGAGACCTCTCCGCTCGTTTCACAGCCAGCACACAGCTCTGCCTTCCTGCCTCCCCGGGCTGGCATCCCCGGGGTGGGGGACAAAACCAGCGTCCCACACGCTGGGGCTCGGCAGTCCCCGAGGTATTTTGCCTCCTGATGCTTTGCTGACCCTCGGGTGGGGCTGGGATGCTTCCCGTGGCCCCAGACCCTTTGCAAAGCCAGACTCCTTTGGGATGCAGAGGTCTGGAGGAAGGGGCAGGCAGTGGCATTGCTTCTCCCACGCCCACCAGCCCTCAGTGCCACCCTGAGGATTCACTCCCACTGAAGTCCTGCCCTCTGCTTTATTTTGAGCGAGGGGAACACTTGGGACCCAGATGGTTTTAGTGTATTTAATGAACCTGTGGGCAAGGGCTCTGGAGTGGCAATCACCTTCACGGTGACATTTGTCACACTGGTGCTGCTCTCAGGCCTTTGGGCTGGCAGCAGATGAAGAAGTGGTCGCAGATGCGTTTTGTAAATGAGAGCAGCGAGTCCTTGCGGTGCAGCTCACGCTCCATTTTGTGGGAGGGCAGTCAGCAGATCTGGCCCAGCTCTCCCAGGTTTCTCCCCTGCACCACAAAGAGCTGCCTGCACAGTTTTTCCTGGCTGTTTTTTTTTTTTTCCTGAGATGACAAAGCTTCAGCCCCTGTAGGCCACAGGCTCTGCTCTCCCCATGGCCCACATCAGTAGGAAAATTGGAGTTTAGGGCCACCTGAGCCAGAGGTTGCCTTTCAACCATGAAGGTGGCTGCTGGTGGCCTCTCTGTCCTCTGCAGGTTTGTTCTGTTGCTCTCTGAACAATCCCACTCTGGTTTCCACCACGCTGTGGCAGAGCTCCACAAATCGACACCTCGAGAACCTGCTGCTTTCACACCTACCACCTATTTCTGTCTGCTCAGAAGCATCACACACCCCCAGATCCTTCCCAGCCCTCTTCTGTACCAGATCCATCCTGCCAAACTCCACAGGATGAGCTCCTTCAGGCACCTACAAGCCCCCCCTGAGTGTCAACTCTGCCTCTTGTCCTTTCCCTGACTTCAGAGTCAGTGGTTTGTTGTTCCTTTCACTATTTCAGGACTGCTTTGTGCCTCCCTGCTGCTCCCAGCCCTTCCTCACCTCTCCTTTCCAAGGGTCCTGCACCAAAACAGGGTCCTGAGCTGCCACCACGAGATCTGGCACTTCTTCTTTGTTTAATATTCATTTATAAACTTTTTTGTTCAAGGTTAATAGATTTTCTGACATATCTCTTGGTTTTTGCACTATTCTGGCTCCTGGCATCCAACCAAAGACTTGCTCCCTTGCAAAACCTCCTGTTCCTGGCAGTGTCTGCTCCTCAGGGCTCAGAAGGACCCTGGGAAGCCCAAATTGTGAAAGAGCTCCAATTGCAAGGGCCGAGCAAACAGACTGCCCCAAAGCTTGGCCTAGAACTGAGCTCAGCTCAGGACTGACCCCAACTCCCAGCCTTGCGGCACTTGGTTCAGCACACACTTCCCCACATTGTCCCCAGACCCAAGCTCAGGGTTTTTCCTGGCTGGCTGACACTCAGAGAATGAGGTTTCCCTCATTCCTGCTGCTCCATGCACCATCCTATTCCATCAGAAATATTGGAGGTGCCTGCATTTGCAGCACAGGCATCCTTCCCACCAGTGCTGCTCACCTCTGCCACAGCTCCACTCCCACTCCAGCTTTGTCCTGCAGGGAGCACCTATGGAAAACAAGCCCCAAAATTGTTTTCTTCTCCACCACGGCCCAGAGAAAGAAGGTGGAAGCCAGGACACTTCTCCCTTCTCTCTCATGAACACCCAGCAATGCATGGACACAAAACTGCTTTTTTTTTGGACCCTTACAAAATGAGAGCTGCTTCTCTGCCCCTGATGGGGCCTGAGGATCTAAGCTGGCAGATGTTGGTGGCTGCTAAGGTGAAGGATAACATCTGGAAGGAGCCAGCTGGAGGGGTCACCCGTGGGCCAGCAGATGTGGATCACACCCTCAGCCTGGTCTGCAGGGACTGGGACTGCCCTTACCCCCCAGGACTCCCCGGTCTGGGGGAGCAGGGGCTGCTCCTCAGGGCTGCCAGCAGCTCTGCATTTGGGGTGCTGCTGGCAGTTTGTTCCTTGGGGGAAATCAGCTGCTCAGGGCACAATAAACAGCTCATTTCTGTCTCATCCCCTCCCCTGCCTGCTCACCTCAGCTGGATGTGGTTCCCTTCCAAGCTCCATTGCTGCCTTTGGGAAGCAGGTGGGAAGCTGGAGAGGGTCTCCCCTCGCCTGTGGCATTTCTCAGGACAAGCTTTAGAGCTATTGTCTCTTTCCAGTCCTGGGGAAAAGCTGAGTGGTGGGAGAATCCCCACAGTGCACCTGAAACCTGAGCCAGCCCCTGGCTGGTCCCGTTCCTCCTGCTTTCCACCTCCAGGAAATTCCTGCAGAGTTCGTGGCTCCCATTTTCCTCCTCTGGTACCCTGATACCACCTCCCACTGAGGGCTCCTGGCTTTCACTCAGGAGACAGCAAAGTCCCCTGGGTTTTAGTCCATGTAAGTGATCCTAGAGCCTGGCCACCCCTGCACCCAGCAGATCCCTGCCCTTGGCAGCCTTTTCCTGGAGGTCTGAGGACCTGCCACCCAAAAGTCAGTCCCTGGAAGTCTTGGAAACTGCCTGAAATACCAGCAAGAGCAGGAGCAGTGCTGGGCAGAGCTCAGCATCCCCTGGCTGAGGCTCTGGCCAGGCCATCAGTGCTCAGGATTTGTGTGCAGCCCCTTGGGGGATGTGAGCAAGATGTGCCAGCGAGGACAGAAAAGAAGTTGGTGTCTCTGGAGCCACGTGCAGCCCATCCCCACCCAGAAAACTGTGGTCCTACCAGCCAGGACAGCCCTAGAGAGGGCAGGGTTTAGGTGAGAAGTTGGGATTTCAAGGCAGAAGGCTGAGGTTTGGTGCTGTTGGTGCAGAGGGTTGAGAGAACTCTTGTTTAGGAGGGGCTGGCAGGGGGTTCTGATCCCTGTGCTCTGTTCATTTGGGGAGGTGGAAATCAGCTTCTCCTGTGGTTCAGTCAAAATTGCCTTTCCAGGCTGTCCTTGCATAAAAATGTTCTCGACTCCTCCTTGATTCATTCTGCTGCAAGCTCTGAGTCTTGTTCAGCCTTTTTGGGGTGAAATTTAAGGGATTTTCCTCCTCCAGGGACACTCTCCCATGGCACAGCCTCGAACGCTGCTATCAAACCCCTCACCCACTTTCTGCCTCTCTTCAAATCTGTCCCTGCTGGGGAAGTTTCAAACCCCAAATGCCTTTTTTTTTTCTTTCTTTCTTCATTCTGCTGCAGGGTCCCTGTGGGGTCTGCAGGCTCAGGTGGCCCCAATTCCCCCCCAGGTCCCCAAAAAACCCCGGGTGCCAGTGGCTGTGTCCAGCGGCCGTGTCCCCGTGGCTGTGGCCCAAAGGGATGCTGAGAATGGCTCTTTGTTCCCTGTTTCTAATTGCTGGCCCCAGGCAGCTCGTTAAGGGCTCTGCCCTGTGCCCTCCAGTCCTCGCAGCCCTGGGATGTGCCAGGGCTCAGCCTTTGAGGGCAGATTTTGGGGTGACACGTCAAACAAGCTTGGGGTGAAGGTGCCAGCGTTGCTCAGCTCCTTGCACAGCCTGGGGGGCTCGGGGGGTGCCCAGAAAGGAGAGCTGTGCGTGGCCAGAGCAGAGATCCAGAGCGTGCCCGGCAAACGCTGCCGCAGAGGAACAAACAGCTGGCAGAAACCTTGGAGTTTGGGAGCCAGGGATCACATCCATGAGCAGTGACTCTGGGAAGGACACAGACTTTGCTCTGAGCCCGAAGCCTCGCACAACCCCGCGGAGGGCTCAGGAGCGAGGTCCTTCCCTCGGCACCCCCAGTGCTCTGGGCAGAGCCCAGCCCTGGGGAAAAGGTTTTGGGCTCGTCCATGGAGGGAGCTTGGATTTGCATTTGAAAACAGCGGAGGAGCTGCCGCTGCTGCTGGGAGCACTGGCCGGGTGCTATCAATGGGAAACTGTTCCGTCTAACGCTCCCGGGGCCAAAAAATGTGAGCTCTGCAGATTGCTGGCTCCGCTCACGGGCAGCATCGCTGGCTCCGCTGGGGCTCCCGGCGGCTCCGCTCCCGGCGATCAAAGGAAGCGGATTTTCCTTCTCTGCCAGAGTTTTGGGGGAGATGGGGTGGGTGGGGAGTGCTCGAGACATGAAACGGGGGGGATTCTTCTCTCCGGGAATGCTGGTGGTGCTCTCTGCTCCTTACCACCCCAGCCATCGGTCTGCCTTTGCTTTGGGAGCTGAGCTGAGCCCAGATGCACTCGTGGCACCTAAGAGCCCCTTGTGTGAGCCTGTGGGGTCACTGCCTGTCCGTGTCCCTGTGCCAGGGTCTGGGTCTGTGTCCCAGTCCCAGGTCCATGTCCATGTCCCAATCNGCTCCTCAGGGCTGCCAGCAGCTCTGCATTTGGGGTGCTGCTGGCAGTTTGTTCCTTGGGGGAAATCAGCTGCTCAGGGCACAATAAACAGCTCATTTCTGTCTCATCCCCTCCCCTGCCTGCTCACCTCAGCTGGATGTGGTTCCCTTCCAAGCTCCATTGCTGCCTTTGGGAAGCAGGTGGGAAGCTGGAGAGGGTCTCCCCTCGCCTGTGGCATTTCTCAGGACAAGCTTTAGAGCTATTGTCTCTTTCCAGTCCTGGGGAAAAGCTGAGTGGTGGGAGAATCCCCACAGTGCACCTGAAACCTGAGCCAGCCCCTGGCTGGTCCCGTTCCTCCTGCTTTCCACCTCCAGGAAATTCCTGCAGAGTTCGTGGCTCCCATTTTCCTCCTCTGGTACCCTGATACCACCTCCCACTGAGGGCTCCTGGCTTTCACTCAGGAGACAGCAAAGTCCCCTGGGTTTTAGTCCATGTAAGTGATCCTAGAGCCTGGCCACCCCTGCACCCAGCAGATCCCTGCCCTTGGCAGCCTTTTCCTGGAGGTCTGAGGACCTGCCACCCAAAAGTCAGTCCCTGGAAGTCTTGGAAACTGCCTGAAATACCAGCAAGAGCAGGAGCAGTGCTGGGCAGAGCTCAGCATCCCCTGGCTGAGGCTCTGGCCAGGCCATCAGTGCTCAGGATTTGTGTGCAGCCCCTTGGGGGATGTGAGCAAGATGTGCCAGCGAGGACAGAAAAGAAGTTGGTGTCTCTGGAGCCACGTGCAGCCCATCCCCACCCAGAAAACTGTGGTCCTACCAGCCAGGACAGCCCTAGAGAGGGCAGGGTTTAGGTGAGAAGTTGGGATTTCAAGGCAGAAGGCTGAGGTTTGGTGCTGTTGGTGCAGAGGGTTGAGAGAACTCTTGTTTAGGAGGGGCTGGCAGGGGGTTCTGATCCCTGTGCTCTGTTCATTTGGGGAGGTGGAAATCAGCTTCTCCTGTGGTTCAGTCAAAATTGCCTTTCCAGGCTGTCCTTGCATAAAAATGTTCTCGACTCCTCCTTGATTCATTCTGCTGCAAGCTCTGAGTCTTGTTCAGCCTTTTTGGGGTGAAATTTAAGGGATTTTCCTCCTCCAGGGACACTCTCCCATGGCACAGCCTCGAACGCTGCTATCAAACCCCTCACCCACTTTCTGCCTCTCTTCAAATCTGTCCCTGCTGGGGAAGTTTCAAACCCCAAATGCCTTTTNCAGCTCCTTGCACAGCCTGGGGGGCTCGGGGGGTGCCCAGAAAGGAGAGCTGTGCGTGGCCAGAGCAGAGATCCAGAGCGTGCCCGGCAAATGCTGCCGCAGAGGAACAAACAGCTGGCAGAAACCTTGGAGTTTGGGAGCCAGGGATCACATCCATGAGCAGTGACTCTGGGAAGGACACAGACTTTGCTCTGAGCCCGAAGCCTCGCACAACCCCGCGGAGGGCTCAGGAGCGAGGTCCTTCCCTCGGCACCCCCAGTGCTCTGGGCAGAGCCCAGCCCTGGGGAAAAGGTTTTGGGCTCGTCCATGGAGGGAGCTTGGATTTGCATTTGAAAACAGCGGAGGAGCTGCCGCTGCTGCTGGGAGCACTGGCCGGGTGCTATCAATGGGAAACTGTTCCGTCTAACGCTCCCGGGGCCAAAAAATGTGAGCTCTGCAGATTGCTGGCTCCGCTCACGGGCAGCATCGCTGGCTCCGCTGGGGCTCCCGGCGGCTCCGCTCCCGGCGATCAAAGGAAGCGGATTTTCCTTCTCTGCCAGAGTTTTGGGGGAGATGGAGTGGGTGGGGAGTGCTCGGGACGTGAAACAGGGGGGATTCTTCTCTCCGGGAATGCTGGTGGTGCTCTCTGCTCCTTACCACCCCAGCCATCGGTCTGCCTTTGCTTTGGGAGCTGAGCTGAGCCCAGATGCACTCGTGGCACCTAAGAGCCCCTTGTGTGAGCCTGTGGGGTCACTGCCTGTCCGTGTCCCTGTGCCAGGGTCTGGGTCTGTGTCCCAGTCCCAGGTCCATGTCCATGTCCCAATCCAAGGTCTGTGTCCATGTCCCAGGTCTGTATCCATGTCCCAGTCCCCATCCCAGGCTGCAGGACCCCAGGAGACACCACTGTGAACAATAAATTTTCCTTCTTTGCCTCTTTTCCCAGCTTGTTTCCCACCATTCACCCCTTACACCAGCGAGGTAACCTGTCCCCAGCACCCCACAGGTTCCCACCCTTCCTCCTTCCCTGCAGCTCCCATGGGTGCCTTCAGTGGAGATGAGACCTTTGGGTGTGGGCATCTCCCTACATCCCCTCAAACTCTGTAGAAAATGAACCATCCCCAGTTGAAGGGGGTGACAGCCAAGCAGGAGACACCCAGAAATGCAGGGCACCCAAAGATGAATGCTGTGGGGGCACCCAAAGANCACCCAGGGATGCTGTGGGGGCACCCAAAGATGCTGTGGGGGCACACAGAGGAGCTGTGGGGGCACCCAGGGATGCTGGGGGGGCCGCACAGGGAGCTGGGATGAGCTGGCTACAGCAGCTTGTCTCAGTGTCGTGTGTGCACAAATAAAACCCCAGAGAGCCTGCAGTGAGCCGGAAATAATGGCATTACGAGCGCTTCCTCGCTTCTGTTTGGGCTGGACGAGGCTTTTCGGGGCCAGCTGAAGGGCTGCAGCACAGGGGAGTTTGCTCCTGGTTGGAGCACAGCTCTGGGAAGTGAGTGGGAGAGGAGGCTTGGCAGAGGAGCTCCAAGGTAGGGACGAGGTCCCCACCTCCACCCTGGCGTCTGTGTGCTCACCAGCACCCCAAGGTTTGCACCCCCAGAGCATCCCCCCCTTGGAAAAGCCCAGCATGGGCAGGAAGGATCTCCTTGGCAGAAAGCTGGGGGAGTGTGGGGGAGAAACAGGCAAATGGTGAAAGCTGTGTGTTTCCATCTTTCCTCCCTCTCTCCGTTTCCCAGGTGAGGGCTCGCCATGCCGCTGGTGAAGAGGAACATCGAGCCCCGGCACCTGTGCCGGGGGGCCCTTCCCGATGGGGTGACGAGTGAGCTGGAGTGTGTCACCAACAGCACGCTGGCTGCCATCATCAAGCAGCTGGGCAGCCTCAGTAAGTCATGGCACAGCAAGCCTGGCGTGGGACAGCACTGGGGTGGCACTGGGGTGGCACTGGGGTGGCACTGGGGTGGCATCCATCACTTCTACCAGTTGCAAACACAGAGGAGCAGGGGCTGTGTGAGAGCTGTGTGGGCTGTAGCCCCTCATCATTCAGTGGGAATTATCCAGCTTATTGAAAACAGGAGGGTGCTCAGGGCCAAGCCCAGCTTGGGGACTTGGTGATGTTTTAAGACCCATTTTCCTCCCACAGCTGGTCTGTGCATGGGGGACAGAAAGCCTTCAGCAGCCCCTTGCTTCTCCACTTGGCCAGAAATAGGAAGGTCGAGTGAAGATTTAAAATACTCCAAGCTATTCTTTTTAAAGTTAAGAGCTTTTTGAGGAAGAGAGGTGTCTATCAAAGGTCTAAATCCTCAGCTCTCTTCCTGCCCTGGGAGTGATCTTGGCAGAAAAGGGGCAGAGGAGAGCACTGCACACACCAGTGAGAAGGTTTAATGGTGGCAACATATTTCATGCTGAATATCCACTTCAAATAGAAAGAGAAGATATTCAGGATTCTCCCTCTTTTACCCCCTTCCAGAAGTAGATTATTCTCTAAAATACTCCCAGAAAAATAAACCCAGTTGCTTAGGGAGCTGCTGGAAGTGCAGTGGCTCACATGAGCAGCACCCAGGTGTGCTCAGGCTGTGGCTTCCTAGTCCAGGGAAAAGGGAATCAAATACAACCGAGCTGCTGAATGGTCTGAGGAGGTTTTAAAAGTGCCTTGATTTTGGTGTGTGGGTTTGAGGAAATTCTGAGGGTCTGGGGTGCTGGGATGGGATGGGTCCTGCAGCCTACAGGTATCAGCAATACTCTGCCAGACACCTCTCTCAGCTCCATGATAGGAATAACCCTAATAAATAAGCTAAGTAACCCTAAATAAATGAGCAGTTGTAGGGAAGGACCGAGTGCTGCAGGAAAACAACTGATGAAGTGAAACAAATTGTGGATTCTCCCTGCTGTGGCACTGTCCCCACTGCCCTGCTCTTGGCTTCCCACCTGGGCTGAATTCCCCCAGGTCATGCTGTGTGGTTGTCATTTTTTTGGCTCATCTGTCCTGGTGGATCCAAGGCACTCTTTGGGGCACCATGAGTGTTCTGTGCCCCCGTGGGTATCATTCTCACTGGAAAGGATGCTCCTTTGGGCTCCCCTGCCTTCTTGCAGCGCTTTGGGAGAGGATGAGGCTCAGCTCCCAAAAATCCAGGCTGGGGAGAGCAGCCCATGGAGGCAGTGGGGAGGTGGGTGGTGCAGGGGCTGGGCTGAGCTGCCTGCTGCGGTGACGGGCGCGTTGTCCCCTGGCAGGCAGGCACGCGGAGGACATCTTCGGAGAGCTCTTCAACGAAGCCAACAGCTTCTACATGCGGATGAACTCGCTGCAGGAGAGGGTGGACCTGCTGGTCATCAAGGTGACCCAGCTGGACTCCACTGTGGAGGAAGGTGAGGGGCCGGGGCTGGTTTGGGGTGACGTCCAGATGTGTTCTGGGGACTGAACTCCCCACCAGGCCTTGCTCGGTGGGCTGAGGCCACCCCTGCATCCCTTGTCCTTCCTGTGCCCCCCAGTTTCGCTGCAGGACATCAACATGAGGAAAGCCTTCAAGAGCTCCACGGTGCAGAACCAGCAGGTCGTGTCCCGCAACTCCATCCCCAACCCGGTGATGGAGATGTACCAGCGCTGCGACAAACCCCCGCCGCTCAACATCCTCACGCCCTACAGGTACGGGGCACGGCCCTTCCTGGGGGTCCCAGGGGGTCCTTTCCAAGAGAAGCATCAGGCGTGCCCCCCGTTTGCAGCTGGATTTCTCCAGCTGTGCTGTGCTGCCACCCCCGTTGCATGGGATGCTTGGAATGTGTGCCCACGCCCTGCAGGAGGTGACTGCAGTGATGGACGTGTTTTTGGTGGGGCAGTAGCTCGTGGTCATGATCGTGACCAAAGCCCTTGGGCAGGGGAACAGGGGTGTCTTCTCCTGTGGCTGGTAACCCTCCCTCCTCCCTTCCCAACCCCCAGGGATGACAAGAAGGATGGCCTCAAATTCTACACCGACCCATCCTACTTCTTCAACTTATGGAAGGAGAAGATGCTGCAGGCGACAGAAGACAAGAGAAAGGAGAAACGCAGGCAGAAGGTGGGTAGGGGCAGGTGAGGGACACAGGGGGCTGGAGCTGGGGGTGCTCGGGACCTGGGGACAGTCACCTCCTGGTGCATCCTGCGTGTTCCCCTCCCCTGCATGAGGTGCATTTCACAAGGCTGGGTGGTTCTCTCCTGGTCTGGAGCAGCCGAGCTGGAAGTGGAGCCGGGACTTTGTGTTCCCGCAGGAGCAGCGGCTGGTGGAGGACTCCACCCGGGAGGTGAAGAAAGTGAGGAAAGCTCGCAACCGGCGCCTGGAGTGGAACATGATGGCGTATGATAAAGAGTTCCGGCCCGATAACAGGTTCTCACCATCCCCCTATCACATGGCGTCATCGGAAGGATCACTGTCCCCAGATAATAGGCAGGTTCTACCTCCTCCTACACCTTCGGCTCACGGCTCTCCTTTGCTTTGCTCTCCCTCTCCGTCGTTGCGGGGGACGTGTTGCCCACAGCAGGGTCGGGGTGCTCGGCCGTAAGCCTGCGGTAGCTTCACGGATAGCTGGTGCCCCCAGGGTGTCATCCTGGACCTCAGGAGCAGGCTTGGCCTTGGGATAAAACCGCAGCACTTTCCATTTTGCAGCTCAGGGAAGAGAGCATCTCACCTCTGTTGCATTCTCCTCCCCTCCGCTATCACTCTGCTGTCTCATACATAGATATTTTCGTGGCCTTTCCTCGTTTTGTTGCCTCAAACCCCCAAACACCCCCAAACCCACACTCCCCGGGGGTACAGCAGTCGCCTTTTCCTGTGCCGCAGATCCTACGCGTCGGACGCCGCCGACCACTCGTACCCGGCCAGCCCCAACCACCCCGCGCAGCTGCTGGCCCCGGCGTCCCACCTGGCCCCGNGGGCAGCCGGCAGAACAGCCTGACCCGCCTGCAGCAGCCCCACGCGCCGCAGCCCCCCGAGGCCGTCCTCAACGGGCCCAGACCCCACCTCGTCAAGGATTACGGGTAGGGCTGCAGCCTGCTCGCCGGTGGAGGGGTGTCCGAGGGAAGGGAGGCTTGCTGG
>VZTN01015330.1:11458-27177 GCA_013400515.1 Erpornis zantholeuca | reverse complement strand
GCACTCGGCCTCGCCGCCCGCCCCCGCGGCCGAGCCGCGCAAGCCGCAGATCCCCCTGATGCCCATGAGCGACGCCCGGAGCGACCTGCTGGCCGCCATCCGCAGGGGTGAGTGCGGGCACCCGGCCCGGCCAGACCAGCTCTCGGTGGCCTGGGGATGGGTGAGGGTGGTGGGAGGTTGAGGGGGAGGATAAATGCGGCGTGGAGGTGGGGGTGGAATGAAGCCCTGCGGATTGCTGGCAGCTTTCGGGAACGTGGATTCCTCCCAGGCTGTAGTGGAGGATGTGCTCCAAGGTTGCTCATATTTCCCTTTCTGGAAAATCGAATGGTAAATGTAACCTTCTGGAAGGTTCCGTGTCTTCAGGATGAGTGGAAGCAGAGGAGGAGCTTTATTCTAGGATACGGCTTTGTAATCACACAGGTTCATGGAATCACAGGAGGGTTTGGGTTGGAAGGGACCTTAAAGCCCAACCTGTTCCACCTCCTCCCGTGGATGGGACACCTTCCACTATCCCAGGCTGCTCCAAGCTTCATCCGACCTGGCCTTGGGCACTGCCAGGGATCCAGGGGCAGCCACAGCTTCTCTGGGCACCCTGTGCCAGGGCCTGCCAACCCTCATTGGGAGTAATTTCTTCCTGACATCCGATCTGAACCAACTCTCTCTCAGTTTAAAGCCATTCCCCCTTGTCCTACCAATCCTATCCTATTACCCCATATAACTTCACAATCACCAGGGCAGCAGCCCTCTCATCTCAGCCAATACTTTATGACGGGGGGTGCGGGGAACGCTGCACATTGCATGGCTTGCCCCTAAAACCTTCCCCCCCATTTCCCGTAGGAATCCAACTCCGGAAAGTCCAGGAGCAGTGGGAGCAAGAGGCCAAAAAAGAGCCCGTGGGCAACGACGTGGCGACGATCCTGTCGCGCCGGATCGCGGTGGAGTACAGCGAGTCCGACGACGACTCGGAGCTGGACGATAACGAGTGGTCGGACTGAGGGGC
Source organism: Erpornis zantholeuca (assembly GCA_013400515.1). Lineage (NCBI taxonomy): Eukaryota > Metazoa > Chordata > Aves > Passeriformes > Timaliidae > Erpornis > Erpornis zantholeuca. The sequence goes on along the minus strand of VZTN01015330.1, from coordinate 26,177 downwards.
CCCGGGCTGGGCTGGGGGGAGCTCCCGGCTCCGTTCCAGGTGTGTATAGGCGCCTTCCCCAACGTCGCTGCCGGCGGGCGCGGGTGGCCCCGCTCGGTCAGGAGCTTTGCTTTTACACTATGTCCAAAACCCTTCGGGCAGCAGCAGCAGCAGCAGCAGCAGCAGCAGCAGCACTGGTAGGATACACCTCGGAGGCAGTGAGAGCAGAAATTAGCAGCACCTTCACAGTTAATGACTTCCAAAATTCTCTGAAGGCAGGTTAATAGGATTACTCCAGATTTACACCTGGAGCAAGACCGGAGACTGGCCCTGAGTGTGCTTTGCGAGAGAAGGGAGCCCCAGAGGCAGCAGTGCTTTTTCAGCTAAATGTTAATTGTGATAATGAGAAGCTCCTGGAGAAGAGGCCTTGTTTGCACAGCTGGTGCCACCACGGGAGCGCAGGGGTGGCCCTGTGGCCTTGGGGACACTCTGCTGCCAGTGGTTTTGGGGTCAGGCAGCTCCAAAGGCTGCGTGTGGGCAGGAGCCTCCTTCCCTACAGAGTGACATGCTTAGCTGCAGTTCTGTAGGGATGGTCACCGTTGTGTTGTTGCTCCCTGGAGAATCATGGAATGGTTTGGGTTGGGAGGCACCTTTAAAGCCCATCTAGCCCAGCTAGAACTGGGACACCTTCCACTAGGCCAGGTTGCATGGGCAGACCAAGGTGTTGGTGACCTGAGCCTGTATCCATCCTCAGAGCTGGTTTTCCAGGAGCAAAAGGGGAAGGCAAGGCTTGTGTGGCTGGCAGGAGGACACAGCTTTGTCTCACCTGTTCCAGCAAGGGAGCAGAGGTGTCCAGGGAGCTTCCCCAAGCCCAGCTCTCCTCGGCCTTAGCGTGACACCACCATTTCAGTGTTATTTGAGAAAAAGTGACTCAGACAATCTGCTGCTTTCAGGGAAACTCTCAACGTGCACTTTGCAGCCCCACAAACTGTGCCTGTACAGTTGAGGTCAGCTCAGACCCAGGCACTGATCCCCACTACCTGATCCTGCTCCGTCCCCTGTCCCACGGTTGGGCACTGATGGAGGGGCTGGATAACAGGCCCCTGTGACAGCACTGAAAATATCCATTTTCCCATCCAAACAGAGTGGGATTCATGGAAGACTTTTCACAGAACAAAGGGAGGAGGCACAGGAAGGCAGAGCAAAGGGGTGGGTAAATACTGGAAACATGGCAGGCAGGTGTGAAAACCTGCAGAGAGCTGGGAGAGGTTCCCCACCTGTGGAAAATGGGCCAGGACCAGCCATGGATTTACCAAAGTGGTGTCCCCAGGCCCTCTTTTGGGTTCCCCTGTACCACAAATCCCTGAATGGGGAATGCCTGGGCTCTGTGCCCAATTCCCTGCCTCTCCCAGTAGCCCTGTAGGTGATGGCTACTACAGCAGTATTTTGACTATGCAGAAGCAACCAGACCTGTAAAAGGGGTGGGGGGATGAGGCTGTGACCCAAATGCTGATCCTTAAATTCACAGAAATCCTAGAATGAATGAAATGAAATGGGTTTGGGATGAAAGGGACCTTAGAGACCACTTGTTCCACCTCCCCTTCCACTAGACCAGGCTGCTGCTTTCCTGGGAAATGCTGGGGTTGAGCCATGTCCCAACATCTGCACATTTACCTCCAGTGGCAAACCCTTCGTGGCCAGATGTGGTGAATCCTCTGCCCAGCTGCTGGGAAATGCCCTCAGGAGCTCTTCCTTCTCTTGAGTGGCACGAAATGCTCTCTTGTCCCTTTGATGTGACACAGCGGTGGTGCCCAGTGGGCTTGAGCAGAGGGGCAGAAGGGATTTGGGATGTGGGAGTGGGCAAGGCAAGGAGCAGCATGGAATAGCTCATCTGCAGAACCCAAGGAGCAGGAGTGACCAGAGGAGGCAGGGAGACACAGAGCCCTGCAGGCAGCCAGGAAATTCCTGGTGCTCACCAAGAGCCCCCAGTTCTGATGTTGACCCTCTGAGATGCAGGGAAAAGGCTGCAAGAGCTTTTTTCTCAAAGGCTGGCCAAGACAGAGAGCCCCTGCAATGCCCAGGACACAATTTCCTTGGGAAGGCAGCTGGGGTTTGGCCTGGAGCAGTTTTCAGATGGAAAAATTCAGGGCAGCATTTAAGGTGGTGTTTCTGGTGGAGCACTATTAACGTAGATACAGTCACAGTTTGTAAGCGAAGAGAAATTTGGTTTATTTAGGTAATTTAGAAAGAGTAATAATCCTTTGTGATAGAGAGAAAACAGCAGGGGCTGGTGGAGCTGCTCTTACCCATTACAGAGGTCGAGGACCTGCAGAGTCACTGTAGGGACCTAGCAGAGCTGAGGAGTCCTACTGGCCCCAAGAAAGGGCTCAGGGACACACAGGGTGGCTCATCCCTTGGCTCTGTGACTGTCCCAGTTCTGCAAAAGCTGAGCCAGTCCTGGTGGGAACTAGAGAGCAGCCCAGTGCCCCTCAAAGATCCCTTCTTTCCACGCACCAGTTGCTTTGTGTCTGTCACATGGGGCCAGGGTAATTGGGGCAGGACTCCTTCGGTGCACAGCAGCTCAGGGCTGTCCCTGGAGCCTCCCACTGCCCTGTCCCCTCACTGTGCTCTGCTGGCACTGGCAGCTGTCAGTCAACCCTGCTGCTGTCACAGTTGATGCCACTGACAATCATAGGAGGGTTGGAAGGGACCCTAAAGGTCATTTAGGTCACTCAGGCCTTGCCTGCCCTGCTCACAGGCCACATCTGCAGAGCAGGTGCACAGCTGGCAGCCCCAGGGGGGCAGGAGAGGCTCAACCCCATTTCCTCACACCTTTCTGTTCTTCCATGTCCCCCATTGGGCACCCCAGCAATCCCAGCACATCCTCACCCATCCTGTTCTGCTGAAGGAATCAAATAACACAATAACACAAACCCATTTCACATCCTCAACTCCAAAGCGAGCCCAGCAGCACCAGGACCCCCCAGCACTGCCAGCTGGTGGGAAACACCACAATCCTCCTCTTCCAGGGATCAGAACTGCCATGGAAACCCTTAAGCTGTCTTGGTGGCAGGGGTAGGATCCCCCACCCTCATCCCAGCGAGGTGTCTGGTGGAGCTGGTGCAGACACAACCTCAGGCTGGGTTTGGACACCCATTCCTGGCCTGCCCACAGCACACCTGGCTCTTCCCAGCTCTCCCAACAGCACCACTAGGCAGGCAAGCACCAGGAATCATTCAGCTGGGAAAAGACCTCCAGGATCCCCAAGCTGGAGCATCGATGCCACACAGTGGCACTGAGAGCCCCAATCCCACCACAGCCATTCCATCCTCGCTGCCTTCACCTGAGCACTTTATTTGAGGCAAATTCACCTCATTTTTGCTCAGGTGACCTTCGAAATCCAACAGGAGTGACACCAATTCCTTGGCAGCCCCGAGCTGGTGCTGCTGGGGTTGTGCCACGCTAATTAACTCTGTCTGTCTGCCCCACATGCTGCACACTCAGTGTTTTGTGTGTGTGTGCCTATTTCTGTACATTCTCCCCCAAAGTAGGCCATGCTGTGTTACACAACCTGAAATACTCAAACCCTCATGTGGGCTGATATAAAAGTGAATATTTAAATATTTTATCTAGCTTGGCAGACATTAAAAAATACAATCCAGGTCACAGATGATTGAATTTCTCCTCTCTCAAGAGTACCAGAATTGGGCTGAGGAGATTCTCCTGGACATTAAGGTATCGTGTTCCCTCTTAAAATATAGCAGTGGCATTTCATTGCCAACAGATAATCAGGGAGTGCCAAACATTTAATGAGCCCAACCGATCTCCTGAGAGTTCCTCTTTCCATTTTATCTGCTCCCCCCTACTTGCCAATTTCTGGGCATAGATTAAAAATAATAAATATGACTGCCAGTGGAGGGGGGAGGGGGAAATATCCTGTGTGCATACAGATGGATTGGGATGGAGTCAGTGGAACAGGGAATGTTCTGGTGCTGCTTGGAGGTATTAATGCAAGGCTGTCATCCTTGGGGTCCATCAGGAACCTCGTGGACATCCCAGGTTCATCTGAAAAGGGACATTGTGGGGGTGACTGCACACCCATGAAGCTACACCAGGTGTGAAGGCTGGTCCTGCTCAGGTGTCTGAAGGTTGGTGGAAGTCCTGCAGTGTCCACTCCTGGCGTTGCACTCAGTGTCTCCCTGACTGGGAGTGACCACTGGAGCTGGCCAATGGTGCTGGTGGCTCTTAGAGGGTCACTGTCTTGAAGGAAAAATGGATTGGGCACTTTCCAATTTCTAATTTCCCACCTAGAGAGGAACAATCATCCCATCTCATCCCACGAGAGCTCCTGCTTTTGCAGCTCTTTCATCTTGGCAAGGTTTTACTCCAGTGGCAAACTTAAGGCTGAACTTGGCTTCTTCAGAGAGCTCTTTCCACAGAAGAGCCCTCAAATTTCCTCCCAGCAACTTTTCCGTCTCTCTCTCCCTTTCCAGACACCCAACAGCCTGAACAGGAGCTTTGCAGACTCCCCTGAGCCTGAATTAGCACCTCAGCTTTAAGGATAAGCAGAAGTTTTGCTTGGAGGGAGGCAGGCTGTAGCACTGGGATGCCAACAAGGGGAGCACAGGCTGTTCCTTTCACCGAGATTCCTGTTTTTCCTGTAGTAGTAGTAGTTATCTAGGGGTAAGGTTTTCTCAGCTGGAATGTCACTTTACAGATTAAAACTAACTAAATAAATAGAACTAAGGGCAAGGAGTCTGTCCTGAGGAGTTTACAGTCTACAGCAAAGACCACGTAACCTGCACTGCACTTTAGAAGCCTCAAACGCTCACTCACCCATGAATTTACCCTCGACTGGGCACAGCAGCACCTTGAGGACTGCTGTCCCTTCCTTAGGTGACCCCTGAGCAGCACCACGACCACATCCCCCCGCCGGGGGCTCTCCTGCCCCTCCACTCCCCCACGCAAGAAGTGCCTGAGCAAAGCCCAGGAGAGCCAAGCCACGCCAGGTTTGTCCCTGACCAGGTCCCTGTGCCCTCGGGGTGGGCCTTTGCCAGCCCCCACACAGCTGTGCTCTCATGGATGGGGTGGGAATCGTGCCTGGGAATGTCACTGCAGCCACCTTGGTGTCCCAGTTCATGGGACAGCCTTTGGGAAACATCCCCTGTCAGACACTCACTACCCAAACCTAGATTTGAAGGAGTTCAGTCTTTTTGAGAATCAAAGAGGAGTTTTTTTGTGAGAATCTCATCTTTCTCAGACAAATCCCAGCTTTTCTAGGCTCACTCTCTCAAGCTCTGCTTTCTCTGGGTGAAAACTCTGCCTGCATTTTGCTGGTGGAGGGAATAAAATAAAAAACCCAAACCAAACCCCACAGCTGAGAACTTCAGGGAGGAGGTGTTTGCCCCAAAGCCTTCAGGCAGGGTGGGAGGAGGACAAGAGGATGTCCCCAAGGAGTCCTGCTGGTGTCACCAGGCTGAGGCAGAGCCTGCAGCAAGGGATGGGCTCAGTCCTTTATTTCTTCTTATCTATGCCCCAGTCTTAGGAGCTGTGAGCTCTGTTTAACAAGGTGGAACGAGGCTATAATGGCATTTCTCTGCCTCTGCAAAGATTTTTTTTGAGGACAATTTGTCCAATAATGAGTTGCCACCTCTATTTTTATTTTTAAACCAACACTCAAACCCCTAAGTTCAGCAGGGCAGATTTTCTTATCCAATTACAAGACATCAACTAAACCCATGAAGAAGAAGGAGGAAGAAAGTGAAAAAGAAGTATCTGGCCAATACCCTAAAAACTCCATCCTGACACACATATAATTATATGTATTGCTATATTCCAAAACCTTAAATCTTAATTTTTTCACCCTGTGACACCACACCCTCAATTCAAACCACACATGTATGATTTTAACATTATCACTCAATTTTGGAAGCCTATCCCAAGGCCTCAGATCAAATGTTTTCTTGTGGATCAGTGCCTTTCAGCACAGAAGATTTAAAATTCTCAGCTTCTAGGGTTCCAACAACAACTGATGCTTCACCCTCCCCTGGGCATCTCCCAGGAGGTGCCTCTGACCTCTCTCTCCCCCCAGGAATAGGATTAAACCTCTCACTGGTGGTTTTGAGCCCAAATGTGTGTGAAAGGAGCCTTTCCCTGCCCACTTTTCCCACGGTGGCAATGCCAGGGGTGGATTTTCAGCTCAGTGGTAATTCCAGCACTGGGTTCTGTGTGAGGTTAAAAGGTGCAGAGGGGAGAAAAGAAAGCAGAAGGAAGCCAGCCCAGGTTGGTGATGCTCCCAGCAGCACAGGGGAAACCTTGGTCACTGCACTGCCCACAAAGGGCAGTGGGGGAATAAATCTGCTCACCCACTCTGGGATTGAGCTGTGGCAGGAAGGAGCTGAGTCAGGTCTCAGGGAAAGCTGTCTCCAGGTGAGGATGGAGAAACTCGTGTGACTCTGCCATGGGAGGGCTTTGGGAAGGCAGAGAGGAGCTCGGACCTTGTGTGCAGCCAGGGAGGGGTGGAGGTGCCCACGGGGCATTTTTGGCACCTTTGTAGCTCTGCCTCATCCCCTTCTTAGGGCTCTGTCCTGCTGGGTTACAGCCCCAAAGCATCCCCCAGCAGCCAGGGCAGCTGCTTTTGCTCCCCCTTGGCGTTGGTGTTGACCTAAAAAAACCAATAAAGATGAAATATGCTGTGGAATATCCACCTGAGAGGGAGGGATGTGAACTCACAGCTCTTACTGCTGTGTTTCAGTCATTAAAAGGCAGCAGCTCCTCTGGACCATTCACAATCCACAGGCTGTAGTGAGTAAACCATGAAGGTGGACAATTTAAAATTTACCCTTGGATTTGGGGCTGCTCAGTCGAGAAACCTAAAAATAAAAATTTAAAAAAAATTCTAAAAATAAACAAACACAACCCCCCCACCACCCACAAAACTAAATACCAAACAAAACCATTCACACGTGATTTCCAGAAGGATAAACTGTTCCCTTTCCTTCCCTCAGACCTCGGGGGAAGGTCAGACACAGTCAGTCAGCAGCAGAACCGAGCAGGTGCCACCAGAACCACTTCCCAAACCCAGATCCCAGGAAACTGGTGCTTCAGGAAAAGCAATAATCCCATCACCCCCAAAGCAGCAAGGAGAGGCTCTCCTGCCCCTAGAGGAGGTGTTTTGTCCCCTCCCCAGCTTAAGTGTTTCAAATACCATCGATTTTCACCTCTTCCCAGTGCTGGTGATGCCCCAGCAGGGAGTGCTGACTCCATGGAAAAATCACTTCTTGCCATGGAAAAAACCATGGAAGTTTTGTGGTAGAAGAGGACTTGGAGCCAGGGACATTCCTGATGCCCATGGAGAGCTGGTGATTTCCTGCTGGCAGCAGGAATGGCTTTGGCAGAGTCCAGAAATCATCATCATGAGCATCACCACCCCCATCACTGCCTCCCCTCCAAATTTAATCTTACACTGAGGTGTTTCAGCTCTAGCTGGAGTTCTGGCCAGTTTTCCACAAATGGGGCTGCTCTTTGGGGTGCTTTTTGTCTCGGGTCAGAGCAGATCGGGAAAAGAAAGAAAATCATAGAATCCCAGAGTTTTTGGGGTTTCCAGTCTGGTTTCCCCCCCTGCCTCGGGCAGGGATGCTTTCCACGAGACCAGTTTGCCCCAAATCCCCACAAATTACAAAAACCCTTTTCTTCAAAATGCATTTTTAGGACATTTTGGGGCTGATGCCTCCTTATCTTAATAGACTTCCTTAATTTTGGGGCTGATGGCTCCTTATCTTAATAGACTTCCTTAATTTTGGGGCTGCCTGACTCATTGTGGGGACATGAAGCAGGGCGTCCCCAGCAGGATTTTGGGGTGATGCTGAGCGGTGCTGGCACCTTCCTGCCCTCTGCTTTCAGGTGCCACACAGAGGGCTTGGAGCCAGCATTCCTGCTGGGAACACCGTGGGGCCAGGGCAGCTCCTCACCACACAAGTGCCTTTCCTGGAGGTCCCTCTGGCGTGGCCAGGGAGCTGCCCAAGGTGGGTGGGGAATGGGCAGAGCTTGCCTGGGGATGGAAACCTGGAGCTGCCCAGACCCCACGGGATCCTCTGGGATTCCTCCTTCCACAGGAGTGGCTCGGGGAGCACTTTTCACTCCCATCTTGGGCAGCCCAAGGGAACCTGCTCGGGCAGTGGGGGGCACGGGGACAGTCCCCAGAGGATGTGGGGGGCGTGGGGAGGGGACAAACCCTGACACNCTCCTCCTCCTCCTGCTGTCCCACTCCAGCAGCTGCAGCAGGACAGGAGCTACCTCACTGCAGTTTTCCATCCCTTTCTGAGCAAGTTGGAGCACAAACACCTCTGGGTGAGGCCGGGTGCTGTAGGAGAGTTCTTCTGGGGGGAATTGAAGGCAGGTGAGGCTCATCTCCTGTGCTCTGCGGATCAAAGCACCTCAGACCCCCCAAACCCCCTCTGCACTACCCAAACTCTGAGCTCAGGAGACCTCCTGGAGCACTGGGGCACCAATCCTCCCCAAACGGAGCTGCCAGCTCCAGATGGGCATTCTCAGAGCAGTTTTCTCCCCTTTTGGCACCAACTGATCACACGCAGAGCATGGAGCCAGGGCTTGGGCTGCTCTTTGTGGAGGTTGGCTCCAGCTCTTTGTGCAGGGGTGGCACAGAGGGGACAGGGACACCTCGGCCTCACCGACGCTCCTGTGAAATGCTCCTTTTTTAATCCCAGCAGAAGAATTCCTCTGTCTCCTTAGATTTGCCACCTGGTAGGAGGAGCTGATGGGAGACAGGCACCTTCCCAAGGGAAGGTCACCCTCTCCAGGCCACGATGGACTCCCGTTAGTATAAAACCGAGATTAACAAAGGAGATGTTCGCTGTCTGGTGGGGTCTTTAACCATGTGCACTTAGTCAGTAGGTGAGTAGATGTTGCTGCCCGTCTCTATCTCCCCTACCCAGTTTCTACGTGTGAACAAGTGTATTTCTCCCCAGTGTTGTGGGTTCTGCCTGTGGTGACACGAGGATGGAAAGGTAGGGACGACGTCGGTCGCAGCTCGAGCTTCCTTCTGTACAGGGTAGAGAGGAAACCTGGAGCGATCCGAGGCACCGCTTGTAACTACATTTGTTCAAGAGATGTCATCTTAACCCCAAACTGTTGACACTTTATGCATGTGCTAATTAAATTTAAAAAAAAAAAAAAAAAAAAAAAGGAGAAAAAAAAAAAAAGGAAAAAAAAATTAATAAAGATTTTAAGAGGTTACAGTAGATCCGGGTTTGGCTTTTTTGTCTGCTTGTCCTTTGCTGTGAAGTTAATCAGCCTTGTGATACTCCTTCCTCTGTTAGAGGCCAGGGCATGGAAGGAGCAGCAGAAAGCTGTGCTCTCTCTAAAAGCCTTCATTTGGAGAATCAAGCCCTCAAAGATCAATTAATTCCCGAGGGTGTTTAATCCCAGAGTGCCTGGGTGATCAGAGGGCTGCTTTGCTGATGAGAAAGCTTTGTCTGTGCTTGGAGGCTCCGAGCAGCAGGAGCTGCTCCTTCCCAACCCCTCTGTGTCTCCAGCAGTTCTTGTCCTCATCCAGCTCCTCCTGACCCCAGGGGAAACCCAAACCCCGGGTGAGGGAATGCAGAGACCTGTTCTGGACTCTGAAATAAAACCACAGACACACAGAGCATGGCACATACCTGGGTCAGGAGCCCAGATCTTCAAAGGTTTTAATTTTAACCCCCCCCCTCCCCATATTTTTGAATATCCTCTTGACAAATCACTTCAACAGTTTTATTTACAGTAATAAAAATAAATTACTCTTACAGATGAATGTATAATATTATACACAATAGAGATACAGTGCAATAACAGCATTGATTTGTTTTCACTCGGTCATAAAGTGCATCGAAGGGGCTTGATTTAACCATAATTGAATGATATCTGTACATTTTCCTTTGAGATCGACTTTCCCAGCCAAGTCAGAAGGCTCACGACAGCACTGACAGCAAAACAAGGCGCTGTCCTGATTGCTGCGGGATGGCCTCGTTCCTGGGGGATCAGGTGGGATGGGAGGCAGGGAATGGGGGTGATTGATTGATTGATTGATTGATTGATTCCCATCCTGTCCGTCTGTGCTGCTGACAGCGACTCCAGAAGCCTGGCCAGGTTCGGAGCCCCGGGAGGGTGAGCCCAGAGCAATCTCTGGCTCCGGGGGAGTTCCCTGCTGGGCTCTGCTACCAGAAACTCATCCCTGCCTCCAGGCTGGAGGATTCCCTTCGCGGGGAGGATGCTCTTTATCCCTGATGTGCTCTGACCTGCTCCCAGGGGACATCAGACACCAGCCCAGTCCTTGTCCCTGTGGTGAGGAGGAAAGGCAAGGCAGAGCCCAGGGCTGCAGCCAGCACTGCCCCTCATCCTCAGCCCAGTTAGAAACCAGAAAGCTTTTCCTGGGACGAGCCAGCTGTGTTCCAGCTCCCAGAGCCTGCAATAAGGCCATAAACCTGTGCTCGTGGTTCCAGCAGCCAGGGACACAAGGTGCTGGGGGACGTGCAGCGCCCTGCCCGCTGCAGCATCCTCACTTTGAGAAGGGAACACCTCGGAACAGACCCAGCAGCACCTGGAGTGTGGGAAGGCAACTGCTGCCCTTGGAGCTGGCCACAGTTCATCCACATCCCTCAGAGTCAGGGCTGAAGAGCTCTGGGCCACCTCTCTGAGCCACGCGGGTCTGCTCTGCTGAAAACCCCGTGTTTTCTCTCTGGAATGCTCTGGATTGCAGAGTTGGCCGGTGGGAATGGGAAAGCTCCGTTCCCAGCGTTGCAGGGACAGCAGGAAGGGTTTTGGGGTGGATTTTGCAGTGGGCAGCTGCACTGACAGCAGATGAAGTGCAAATGGTCCAGGTGAAGCTGCCTCACCTCGCCACGAGGGAAGGCTGAGCATGAACGAGAGGAATTACAAGGAAATACCATGTGCATTCAACAATTACTCCTGACAATTAGAAGTGGTTAATTCATCGTTAACAACGACGTGAGGCTCGATGCTGGTCAGGACACACCAATACAAGTGAGTAACAATGGCTTTTGAAAGGTCTCCCCACCCCAAATTTGACGTTTCTACAAGAAGGAGGTACTTCATCACCTAATGAGAACAGTAATGGTTTCTTGGGAGTTCCTTCGAGGGTCAATTAAAACTCTTTCATATGAACAAACTGAGGCTGCCACATCAGGACTGAGACCCTTGAGATCTTTACTGACGTGAAGTTGGCTAAAGAGACACATTTTCACTGCTCAAAGTCCCAAACTGACCAAAATGGAAAAGGAAAAAGAAAAAAAAAAAACAAAATAAACTAAGCAGCTTTGTTGGTAGAGTCTGTACATTTTAATTGGGATTTTTTTTTTTTTTTTTGGTGGTTTCTTTTAAATGTCTCGTCCTGGGACAGGGACAAGGGCTTGTTGTAAATGCACAAGCTCCCCCCAACCCTGGCACATCTCCACGAACCTCAGGGCAGCTGTGGTTACACCCCACCCCACGGTGGCCTTGTCACAGTGTATTCCAGGAATGTTTTCTCCTTCCTTCTCCTCCTCGCCCCTTCCACATCCCCTCCACCCAACCAGCTGAGCACCAATTCCAAAAGCTTTTCCCACCTACATTCTGCTGGCCACCAGCTCGTGGTGGAAAAGCCAAAGGCACCCAAAAACCTGTAAATAAATCAGCAAATAAGCAGTGGATTCGTTTCCCTGGCTGTGCTGATCCCTGCCATAGGCTCAGGGCTGGTTGGATACCCCCTGTAATTACTCAGGACCACTTTTCTCCCCATTTCTGCTGCTGTGGATCCAGACCAGCTCCCAGAGAGTCCAGAAGTGACAAGAATCTAAGCTCTGACCCTTCATCCTATATCAAAAACTATTTGTAAAGCTCAGAGTTTGAAGATACAGTGGCAAGATCCTGGCCAGGGTGAGGACAGGGAGTTCTTCCCAGCCAAACACCCACCAGCCCTCTCCAGGCAGGTCCAGTTTCCACTTGGAGTGGCTGTGGAGACTCTGTGGAAATCAAAGGACACCTGCAAATTTCCAATGAGCCTGTGCTTTGCAGGACTGCCACTGCCCCCTTGTATCAGCTGGAAAGCACAGTCATTAAATCAGAGGCTTTTAGAGACCTCAGTTTAATCCTGATACAGAATCCCAGCTGGAGGAGGCCTCCCAGTACATCCAACACCAGGAAACAGGGGAGAACTGGGATGTGCTCCAGTTGCTCTGTGTCCTTCTGGTGGTGCCCAGGAGGTGGACAGGAGCTGCTGGGCTCTTTTCACCAAGTTTTGGATCCTGGAAACCAACTGGAAACCCCATTTTGTTCACCTGTGATTCCCTCATCACCGGTGCCTCATCCACCCTTACATTGGTGGGAGCTGCTCCCTGTTTATGGCACCAGAACCTCATCCAAAGGCCCTGAATTCCACACTAAACACATCCCAAATCCAGCTCCAAACCCCAGCACATTCCCACCCTGCACACAGCAGAGCTGCCTTGGTGCTAATTAAGGTTTTAAATTAACTCTCCTGATGTTCAGCATAAGGAGGCTCCAAAATCCAGCATCCCCACTGATGGATGCCACTCCAAACTTTTCCAGGAAGAGGTTTTCTCTATAGAAAACAAAACCAAAATCAAACCAACCCCAAACTGAAGCAAAGGTGCAGTAAAATGGTCAGAGGTTTCCACAGCACAATGCGTGGCAGGTGAAGCTAAACCTCTTTATCTTCTTTCTCACTTCTCTCAGTTCCCCCTTTCCACAGGTAAATAGGAGAGGAAAAATAGTGAAGGGGAAAAAAAAAAAACACATAGAAATTGCACTATTTCTCTTCAGGGGAATGACTGCAAAAATGTCAATTTATCAAAATGGGTTTTTTTAGAGGAGATTTCTTGAGACTTTCCCCAAAGCCTAACAAGTTCTTTTAACATCTTCCATGGGCAGCTGCAACATCTCAACGAGCAAGGTGCTAGACCATCACATGAAGAGGAACCAGATCATTATCTTACAGTAACTCTGAGCACTCTGAGGCTTGTACCACATCTTGCTCCTGACTGTGAGCTGGGTCCGGGCAGACAAGGACCAGAATTCAGAGTTTGCCTTTGCCCAAGTGGCTGAAAATGAGTTTGGGTGAGTGTGTCCCAGTGAGGACATCCCCACCTGCTCTTAAACCTCAGTCTGGCAGGGGCTGTGTCCTCAGCTTTAGCTCCTCACATCCCAAATCTTTCTCCTCTTGCTAGGGAGGGTCACAGGGAGAAATTTTTTCCTGTTGATCCTTATTTGACTTTGGCAAAGCTTATCAATGTATCCCTCAAACTGAGAGGCGTTTTAAGTGAGCAGCTGAACTCTAAAAGGAACATTGTTAAAATGAAGCTCTTCAGCAGCAGGGAATTTACTGGAAAGCCAAGAAAATGCAACTTTCTTCGAGTCAAGGTTTCTCTAGAGCTGATTAGTTAAACTACCTTTCATCTAAAGATACAAAATGAGCTGCCCAGAGAAACAAATCCTGTCTTCTAGCTAGGGTGGTTCTATAAAAACATTTCAAATGTTCACAATGTTTCAAAAAGGGTTTAAGCTATTGAGTTTTCACACTGAGGAACCGCAGGGATCTGGCTGCACTTAAGAAACCAGAAGAAATAGAATGAGTAAAGTGTTTGTATAAATATTAGTCTTTCTTATATATATATATTTACTTTTAAACTTACATTGATTCAACATTGTGCCTACTGCCCATTCTCCAAGGTACTCATCAGAGAAAGGAAATGAAGAAAAAACCCCAAACTCACAAAACATAAAAACTCAGAGACTGGCCACCTTTCACAGGTAGAAGATAAGTCCAAGCCCCAGGCACACTTGGGAGATTCAGAGCTTTCTCATGTGCACTTAGCTCCGAGGAGCGAGAGATTCATTGCACAGATCCAGAGAAAATCCACTTGGGTCTGTCTGTATCCAGCCATAAAGTGACTTCATACACTCTGCAGCCTCACAGAGCAAGAACATTCCTGCCACTGTCCCAGGCTGCTCCCAGCCCCAATGTCCAACCTGGCCTTGGGCACTGCCAGGGATCCAGGGGCAGCCACAGCTGCTCTGGGCACCCTGTGCCAGGGCCTGCCCACCCTCACAGGGAACAATTCCTGCCCAATCTCCCATCCATCCCTGCCCTCCGGCACTGGGAAGCCATTCCCTGTGTCCTGGCACTACCCACGCTCACCAAAGTCCCTCTCCAACGCCACAACAATTTCTCTACAGCAAAGCAGAGGATGTTTGGGTACCAGACTCAGCTGCTGGAGGGTCTCCCAAGCCCCCCCGTGCCAGGACCCCAGGCAGCACCCCCTGTGCCCTGAGGCACCCAGGCTCTCCCACCCCCAGCTCCACCACCTCTCTGGGGGTCGCTCGGATCCTTGCTTGCTTTTTTCAGGGAATGCACGGTTCCACCTCCCGGCCAAAAGAAAGCACAGGATAAAGGACACTTCGTCATGGTCTCGCTGACACCACAGAGCACGGCACCCAGCACGGGAATGTCGGCGCCTGGCGCTTCTCTGAGGCAGCGAGGTAAGCTGGCAGCATCAGCAATGACACGAGTGGCGATTCCCCCTCGGGGACTCCAGCGAGCCCGGACCCCTCTTTGGATGAAAATCCCACCCCATGTAAACAACCCTTGCGGAGGGGGGGAAGGCAGCACCCCGCTGTCCCAGCTGGACAAGGAGAGCCCTTCCGTGGCCTCCCCGCTGCCCTCGCC
>VZTN01015326.1:13759-31643 GCA_013400515.1 Erpornis zantholeuca | reverse complement strand
CCCTATTGAGTGAGAAAAATGTGTTTTTATCTTTAGAATATTAAGAACAAAAGCTTTTCTGTGGGAATCTTTTAGTTAACAAAGGGCATAGTATTTTTTTTTCTTCAGTAAGTTTATACTTTCAAGTATAAAAGGGTGTGAATCAAAACAGCAGATTTAATACCTTAAACTCTGAGGTATACAAAATCTGACTTTTGAAGTTTGAATGCACCTCTATAACTAATGTAACAAAGTTACATGCAGAGTTTCTTAGGTTTTGGAATGCATTTTATTTTCCTTTTTTCCTTTCCATTTGAGTTTCTGTCGGTCGTTTCCCTCTCTTTTGATCTGTGATGTATTTGCTCAGGTGTTTCCCATTTTTATGGCAGTGTCAATTAACTCCCTTAAATTTGCCCCTGTTGCTCTCAAAATATCTTGATGTTCCCTTTGAAGCTTTCCTCTCCATTATCCACCATTTTCAGCATCAGAGACTGACCTCTGTGAGAGGAAGGTTTGCTGCCAATAAGTCCTGCCCTGCTAGTAGATGTGCGTTTAGATGAAAGAAATGGAATTATGAAATGAACCTAGAAAGCAGCAATAGCACAGTCTAAATACTCAAGACAACCGTCAGAAACTGCTGAGATCTAAGCTTGCCCTTCCAGTCTTCAGGAGAGTTTGGGTGTGGGGTTCATATTTCACAGTAGTAAATATAGTGTTATGAATATTTAACATTACTTCCCTTGTACATTTTTGAATGAAGAAAGAGGCATGGGGAAGTAAAAGAGATTGAACATTTTAGTTTTAAAGACACTTAAAAATTCCCATGTAATCCCTCTGTAAAAGAAAATAGTAGGGATAAAAAACCAAAAAACAACTATCTTTAACAAAACTTTCATATAAACAAGTTAAGAGATATATGACTCGTTTAGGGTCTGCTTGATTATTTTTTTAACCAACCCATAGGAGTTTGGAGTGGGATAATTTGCATAAAGTTGAGTGCAGTTATATCTAGTCTGACTTTTTCCTCCTGGAATAACCAGTGTCTTACTATCTGGTAAATTTTACACATTGCTCTTCTGCCTCAATTTCTCAAACACAACTTTTTTTTTCTGAGATACCCTGACAGTGAACTGTTTACAAACACTGGTTTATACCTGACTGATTTTGGAGTATTTCTCGTATAAAACCTGTCATTTTAATGAGATTGTCACCACAATTTTTACTAAAATAACTAATATTCCTTTCCTGTCCAACTTTACACTATGAGGCCAAAACAGATACATATATTGCATTGCCTACTGTTATACTTCTTAAGACATAAATGGTATGATGTCGCATTAAAACTCTCTATGGCACACAGCTGTACATTAAAACACGGCACATATAAAGTGGAACACTTCAGATTTTATTACTGAGGGGAACAGAAGTCATGTTGTTAAACAGGGAGATTCAGAACAAAGCCCTTCTGTTATAGTTATTATTGCGATCTGACATACTTGTTGCATGATCTTAACTGTATTACTCATGGCAAAAATTAAGCAGGTCCAGGAGCTTCTCACTACGAAAAGTTTTGATTCCTAAGACCCTCCTCCTCCTTACTCCCTACTACAAGATAGTGCCATACACCATGAACCAACTTTAAGAGCCTTCCATCAGCCTATTTAACTTCTTGGCCTTGGAGAACATTTGTTGCAAATTCAGCCTGAGGCATTGTGGTACAGGCTTGCAGAAGGCACTGGCCAGAGCACATGGGAATGTGTACAGCCACGGCACTCACAACAGGTAGAAGATTACTGTCTCAAGCTGTGTCTGTTGCGTCCTTCCAGATTTTTTTCCTTACTAATTGTCTTTCCAGAGGACATTTACTGGTTGCCAAAAGTTGTTTTGCAGAGGAATGTGACTTCTGTGACAGAATCAGTGATTAAGAAATAGCTGAAATAACTTTCTTTACCCTGAACTAATCTTGTTTAAAATTCCAAAGTATTGGAATCTCAAAAGTTTTTTAAGACAATTTATCTTAATGTATGGAAGGAAGTTTTATTACAGAAAAGAAGTTTATATTCTTAAAAGCTGTATGTACCTCCTTCTGAATACTTAGCTTGTCTTGCAGTGTAATTTAGGTATCACAGAGTCTGTGCTGTGTGTTTAGAAGTCTGGATTAAAAAACACAGACAAACCCAATGCCTTTAGACCAGGTATGCATACTTCTCTGAAGACAAGGGAATAAAGGTGTGCACGCCTACCTGACTTCTATTGTAATTCCATCGTAAATTTGACATTTGCCTTTTGGGCAATGGATTTTGCCTGTGGGATTTTGCCACAGACCAGGGCAACTGGAATGCAACGTCAACTCGACGTTCATCATCCTCCCTTCAGTCTAGTCTGAGGATGTGGCTGCCATACTTTACTGTCAAAATGGAGACATGTAAGGTCCCTTCTTCTCTTTCTTGTGCTCTAAATGAAGTCCAATGTCAGGGTCTGAATTTCTGACTTTACCTACATTTTGATATGTCAATTGGAAGGAAGGTTTATTTCTGGGGATTTCAACAGACTTTTACGTTTTGGAGCAAAAGTGTCAATGCAAATTGGTCACCTTACAAAGACATGACTTGTTTGACATTTAAAAGGGAGTAATTTTAGATGTCACTCAAATTCTCAGGTACATATTTGTTCCATCTCCTGGAATATATTCATAATGTATTGAAACAACAATTAATATTTACAGAAAATCATAGAATAATTTGGCTTGGAAGGGGTCTCTAAAGGTCATCTAGTTCACACCACTTGTCTCCTCCCCCTGCTGCCCCTTCTCTCTAGCAAATAACTGGTAGAACTGATATAAATAGGATATCAGTATAGCCTATTTCATAGGATAAATAGTTTAAGAAAAAAGATAGAAAATAACCTCTGTACAAGAAGAAATACATGGGAGAACAGACTTAAAATATCTTTTAAGTCAAGAGATTGAGAAAATTTTCTTGACACTGTTTATCGATTTTACCTTCAATTAAGTAATACTATTATGTCATAATTTTTAATTGTATTATCTCTTTATTTGAACTTCAGTCTTCAAAACAAAATTATATTCATTACATGGAGATATATTATTCTACTCTGGTAACCGTGACAGAATTAAAGAATATATTTCATTTTGATGTACAGCTCTAACATATATTTCTTTCTGACAAGGATAAGGTCACCTGTGTGACAATAAAGGTTTGCTGTCCAAAAACTGATACAAAACTATTGAAAATTGTGCATTACTTTAAAACTTAGGATATGTAATAGAGCTTTTGACCTTTACTTTGGTAGAGGTAATACAGATACTATCATCAATGTATTTATTTTCTCAAAACATGTGCAACATTCCTATTGGCAAATCAAAGACATGAACTTTTGGCAAGAAATCATTCTTTTTTTAAATTTAGACTTCATATTTAGTGTATATTTTGAACAAGCATATGCCACCACAGCTATTTTGTTGTTTTCTTTCACAAGTCAATTGGAACAAAATGGGTTTATTGCCTCAGAGGCAGTGACTAAGACCTCAGGTCAATACTGAAAATGCAGGAAAACTCCACGTATGCAGGGGTTATTTTTTATTTGTGGTGGGTTTTTTGAAGTCAAACAGAGCAAAGCTGAGCCATACAACATAATGAATATGTAAGTTGGAAGATGTAAATAACATTTAATTCTTTCTCATAAAAGAAGATATCATAAAATATTAGAATTTGATAAAAGATGACTGTTATAGCCTTTATAATTTTCTAACTCAATTTAGCATTGAGCTTAGGATAAGACTGATGGAAAATAATGGAAACGCGTACAGAAAATAAGATCATCCATACCCTACTTTAGACTTAAAATTCTGGAAGGCATATGAACCCCTGTTTCAGGAACTGAGGTAACTCCATTCTGTGGCTAGAAAGAAATTTCCTGTAAATATCATGTTCCCTATATTTTTTACCTGTGGGTTTTCTTTTATTTTTACTATTAACACACACTAGGAAATGAATATCAGATTAAAAGGACCTCTGTTTTAATCCTTTTTATGGTGAATGATCCTAATGCCTATGGTTCTATTTTTTCTGTACAGCTGAAATAAGGAATTTTTACTATTGGTTTTATTGAAAGTAGGACAGAATTTCAAATAAGCATATAGAAAATTTAGCACTACCTCCTACATGCAGAGATTGCCTATATTTAGGTATCCTCTGGGTATTTTCACATTGTTCTATGTTTAATACTGATAACTTCAAATCAAATTTGATTCATTAGGTACAAGACAAAAAACTCCCAGAGTCATTTCTCAAAAGTATAAAGGGAAAAAAACTTCAATCAACAATACAACAAAGTTATTCTCATGAAAAACATTTTTCTTTCTTACATTAAGTGACTGTGGGAAAAAGTGCTTAAGATTCTAGCACATGTTCATGAGCTTGATCATCTCACTGATTTGCAGGTGTAGGCAATGACATTCCTCTACTGTTCCCTTTGAATTCATCTTGGTGGTGAAGAATTGTTGAAGGAACAGGTGGAGCAGTTCACCTATGTAAGACATTCATCACTGTTCAGGGACTATGGAGAAAATGAGTATGAATGGGATTAAAAAAGGGGGCATGTCTGAGAAGGAATTTATTGAGTATTTAGCATTAGGATCATGCTTGGATAAAAAAAAAAAAGAATAATATTGGGAAGAGGGACCAAACTCCTATATCTCTTACATACTGCATTAATGCATTTAGTAAACCCCAGTATGAGTCATTGTCCCAGAGGGTCACTTTTTTTTAACTTGCCTAGATGTATAATAATAATATTAATAGTAATACTAATAATAAATTTTGAAGTGGTAAGTAGATGGATATCCACTACATAGCAATACTTACTTGTCTACATTTAAATACATGCTTAAAATTATATTCCTAAGAAACATTTCAGGATATCTGGAGAAGTGAAGATTCACATGTATTTTTCAGGCTTTGCTGCCTGAGTAGACTTTGTGCTTAAAATGGTGATGCTATCAGAGAATCCTTGTAGAGCAAACAAGCCTGTGCAAGTGGGAGTGACCAACACCGGCAGCAGTTAATATAGGGGAACCTTGAAGAATTTAGAAACACAGGTCTGGAGGCTGTCTGGCATCCCAAACACTATAGAAGATATATATTTGAAGTGATAGCCTTTAATCCTCATAGATTTCTTCAGAAATATGCAGGACCTCATGCATTCAAATGCCTTTATATGGGCAGATTTTAGTTACTCTGGTGTTTCTATGTTCTTCTGGTTTCTATCAGCTCATCAAGAGTCATTGTTACCATTGAAAGAAAAATCCTGTCAAGTAAAACAAATAATGAAAGTAATTTTAATATTGGTTCATATAAATTCTGAATATCCCTATATAGAATAGCTGCCTACACATAAGGATGCACATATTACATTCATATATAACCTGTGCCTCCAAATCTGTTAGCCTCTAATAAGCCATTTTTGGATCTGATTGCTTCTAATCCTCTGCCTTTGATTTCTCCACAGTAGCAACTCTGAGAAGTAGTCGTACATTGGAAATCTTTGCTATCCTTCATGCTTTAAAAGGGTCACAGAGAATGTTCAGCAGGTGTGATCCTTCAACAGGAGTTTTGGTATTTATCTTGTTGAACTCTGCAACCACAAATACACTTTAAGTCTCCACTGCTACTTGTCTGTAATTAGGCTAGAGGTATGGACCACAAAGAGGAGCTAAAAGCAGCAGCAATGCAAAGAGTTATTGAAAACATCTGATTAATGTCACAAAGAATTTAACATAACAACTGAAGGAAAGTAACTCAGCTAAAAGCCAGTAAAAGTGCCACTATTGCTAGACATTTGTAGATATCCAATATACTTTTACATAAAACTTTACAGTTGTATTAAACTCCAGCAGTGAATGAATTTAGCTACTTTATATCACAGCAGCAGCATTTATCTGAAAACCAATTAATATATTCTAGAATAGAAGCTTGCTTGGCTGAAGTTTTTATTTTATTTTTATTGGTTACATTACAATCTTGTGTTTCATTTTTATTTATGGCCATAAGGTTTTGATTGGGGTCTTTTAATTTTTTCTTTTTTTTCCTTTTTCCACTCCAAAATATTTATCTATCAAAAGAAAAAATAATTTAATACTGAAAAACTGCTCTACTTAATTTGAAGTATCATTGATATGCATTTTTAACAGGTTATTGGTCATCAGAAATAGCAAATTATCTATTATAATTAAATATTCAGTTTTGTTAAATATTCTCTATTAGTGTATAACATAAAAGAGGGGCAGAAGGGCAGTTTTTTTGACAAGGCTTTGAAGATAAAAATATTTACGAACCATTCAATCCACAAAAGAAAGGGATCTAAATGAAATATAAACCACACACAGGTCTTCACTAATGAACATTAACAAATCCAGACGTCTTTATCTTTTTATGGAAACAGACTCTGCTTCCAGCTGACCCAGCACATCAGCCAAAATTGTTACAGTAATGTTTATTACTTCTCTTGCAGCGTTTACTGGGTTATTTAAAAAAACCCTAAAAACAAACCAACAAAAACCAAAAACCTAGTTGCAATGAAAAACTTTAGGTCATAATTCCATTTAGTTTAAATGCATGTTACTAGTTACACAAAGAATCAAAAGGCTGCCAATACTCCAGCTATGACCCCTATTACAATATCTGCAAAATAAATGATCCAGGCTTATTCGAACTGAGAATATACTTGTGCTTTTTCCATTATTAATTCAGAAGCTTCCATGATATGCACCATGATGACAGATTCTCTGATTCTAGCCTCCAATAAAAATCTTTTAACTGATTATGACGGCAGCAAATCTCATTTAACCAACTAAAAATACCATTCCATAAATTATGAACTCTGTAGATGCTAAGAAGAAAGAATTCCAAATATACCTGAATGAATTCTTCAAAGAATCGCTGCTGTAACACATTAGTAACTATAAAACTCTTCAAGATTTTCTGAAAGGTGAAGATAGGGATGAGATTCTTAATTAAATTAAGCATTAAGACAAGATACAAGAATCTCCTGGAGAAACTGGAGCTTGTGGCTTGGACAGGTGCACCATTCCCTGGGTTAAAACTGGCTGGATGGAGCAGAGCCCAGAGAGTGGTGGTGACTGAAGTTACATCCAGCTGGCAGCCAGTCACTGGTGGTGTTCCCCAGGGTTCAGTACTGGGGCCAGCCCTGTTTCATATTTTTATTGATGATCTGGATGAGACAATCAAATGCACCCTCAGTCAGTTTGGAGACAACACCAAGTTGGGCTGGACTGTTGATCTTCTGGAAAGCAGAAGGGCTCTGCAGAGAGATCTGAACAGGCTGGATCAATGGGTTGAGGCCAATGGTATGAGGTTCAACAAGATTCAAATACCAGATTCTGCACTTGGGTCACAACAACCTCATACAGTGCTGCAGGCTGGGGGAAGGGTGGCTAGGAAGCTGCCCAATGGAAAAGGACCTGAGGTGCTGGTCGACAATCACTGAACAGGAGCCACCGTGTGCCCAGGTGGCCAAGAAGGCCAATGGTATTCTGATCTGTACCAGCAGTAGTGTGGCAAACATGACTAGAGCCACAATCATTCCCTCGTACTCAGCACTGGTGAGGCCACACCATTGATTCTTGTGGTCAGCTTTGGGTGTCTCAGTACAAATAAGATGCCTTACAGCTTTCTATAACCACCTGAAAGGAGGTTTCAGTGAGGTGGGGTATTCTGCCAAGCAACAAGTGATGGGACAAGAGGAAATTGCCTCAAGTTGCACCAGGGAACATTTAGATTGGATATTACAAAAAATTTCTTCCCTGAGAAAGTTTTCGAATGTTGAAACAGATTGCCTAGGTGGAGTCAGCATCCTTGGAGGTATTTAAATTACATGTAGGTGTGGCATCTGGGGACATGGTTTATTGGTAAACATGGTAGTGCTAGGTTAGTGCTTAGGCTTGATGGTCTAAAATGTTTTCTCCAACCCAAACATTGCTATGATTCTATGAGCTATAGGACCTGCAGTTTGCCTCAATAGTATAAAAAGATCCAAAACCCTGAAGGCAATCATAGCATGAAAATTATTTTGAAATATCGACAGTTGACTTTAATGATATATAAATATTGGCCACTAAGTGTTGTTTTGTGTTGAAGATAAAATGCATATATCATAATGAAGAGATTACCATCCAACAGTGATTTAAACTGTTAGTTCTAAAGATTCTTATGAAAAGCAAAATAAAAATTCAGATCATCTCAGCTGACAAACCTAAACGCTTTTTTTTCCTAGGAAAAAGATCTGAGATATTTTATAGCTTCTAAGACTAACCTCAGGGTATCTAATATTATATGATACTTGTGTAAATCTCTCTCATGTCCAGTTAACATAGAATAGCTGACATTTTGTTGTTCTGACTGCCTAGAAGTGACTTAAACATACATGTGCTTAAAAGGCTGCATCTGAACAAAAATGAAATTTGTATAAATATCTTCCATTTGGTAGTATTTAGTTATTTTTAATTAGTACACTGTTATTTCAAGACTCCCCCCCCCTTCTCTACATCTGTTAGCAGTAGCATATCTAATTAAATTATTCATTTTTTGTGTGTGTTTCAAAGCATTCCTTAGTATATCAATAGAAGGGGTGGATTTCCTGTTCACCACAAGAAAAATCCTGAATCTGTTTTAATATTTTCTGGAAGCTCCACATTTTTCCATATGCCATATTTTTAATACAAGTAATTTAATTATCTCTGCTCTCTTATCTATGTACATATCAAAAAAAATATTTTGAATTTTTGACTG
The DNA here is from genome assembly GCA_013400515.1 of Erpornis zantholeuca. Lineage (NCBI taxonomy): Eukaryota > Metazoa > Chordata > Aves > Passeriformes > Timaliidae > Erpornis > Erpornis zantholeuca. Next base: position 22,836 of record VZTN01015326.1, on the reverse strand, counting down.
CAGCCGTAGTAGACACTACATTGTGGCAGCGCTTGAGACCACAAAAATATCTACTCTATTTTGTTGATAGAATAAGGTCTCTACCAACTTTCTGTCTAATGGAAAGCCTCCACTCAGAGCTTTGTATGACATCTAGGATCCATAGAAAATGTCTATTAATAACACTGAATGTCCCCTGGCTGACCCACTCCTTCCCTTGAACTCAATATTCTTCCACAGACACTGTGCAGTGTGCATTTTTTAATCAACAGAAAAACAATTGGAAGTGGGAAGAACAAAGGGTTTTGACAGAGAGGTACAGAGAAATGTTCTCTTCCATGTGCACTTTGCTAAGAAAAATTGGTGTTTCAAGTACACAAACAATAGGACCAATTGAAAATTTCCACAACACTTAATTTCAATAGAAAATTGGAGTTTTGCACAATAAGACTCCTCTAAAATTAAAAATATGTAATTTCCACAGAGCTGTAAAAAATCATTTTAAACCCCCTCAAACTCGAACCTACAGAATACTGCTGTGTCTATTTTAGATCTTAATTATAAAATTACATTCTTGATAAAAAAGGAAAATTCAGAGCAATGCAAAAAACAAAATCTTATTAACTGTAATAAATATGTGTATGGATCTGTAAAAATTTCAAAATCAATAAGCTCTTGCACAAATTTTCATTAAATGGAATTTAACATAAGGGAAGATTGTACTTGTACAAATACTGATTTCATACTTTACAATCAGGCTCATAAGGTCCAAATATGACATGACATGAACAGTTACTACCAGGAAGATATCCTGTTGCACGACCTGATATTTGCAGGTTACAGGCACCATAATTATTTATATATCTCTTGTTACTTTTTGTGAATGGCCTGCTGAAGAAAGGGCAAATTTAGGAATGGCTGGGTGAGAGACACTTTCTAATTAAAACTCTAATTTTCTGTTTTATAATAAGAAGATCTGGATATCAAGTATTTCCAGATTTAAACCCAAACCCAGAGATAAACCTACTTGAGGTGGGAGAGTTAATCCCTCTTCATCTTTTCTATTTTTCATTTTATCTCGAGGTAAGGAAGAAATCTGTGAAGGAAGTTATATGAAGATTAGTTTTATGTTACAATAATTATCAGCATGACCATTTTCTTCACTGTTGTCAGCATGCATTTCAGACGTGTTTCTTTTGATTATTTTTTATATTCTTTTTTTTAAAAATCCCCTTTGACTTGTTGGTGACATCAGTGCTGCAACAGAAATGGGCAACATTTCTTTGAAGCACTGACATTTGTGTTTAATATGAACCTATCAGTACAGTGTTTTCTGACCACGGAACTTAGTTCCTGTAGAGAATACGTGTGGCAACACTTGGATTGGAAGACATTATTCAACATTATTTTTGTGTGACTGACTTTTAATTGCAGAATTAGCTGCTGCTAATTGTATGAAGATGACTGCTGTGCAGTAAAAGTATTTGCTAGTGTATAGCACCACTTTCTCAAAGTTTTATACGAGTTTGCTTCAGAGTGAAATTAGCATGTAAAAAGAAGATTTACATTTCCATTAGCACTATTTGTATCACACACTTATTCTAAAGAAGTACATAAACAATCTAAATGTGTCAGTTTAAATACTTTCATAGCTTTCACTAAATTTTCCTGACCTGCTGTTTTCATTACATTTGCCAGTGGCTTATTATGTGATACTATATAACAGATTGCTGAATTCAAATGATCCTCCCCCTATGGAAATGTTTACACTATTTTCTTTTTGAAGAGACACATGCTACTCTAGATCATGAAGATTTTTCATTTTAACCATTTTTGTACCACAAATCTAAGAGGTCTTAACACTACTTTTGTTTTCTTTATTAAAGAAATGTAAGTAATTTTTCTACTTGTCTGCTTGTAAAACCCAGAAATCATGATTTGAGACACATTGAGCTTATAAAAGTTCACCCTAACCATGGATTTCAAACTGGACTTCTTCTTTATTTGTCTAGATTTTTCACATCAACATCAATATCTATTCTCAAATAGAGGCTGTTGGGCAAAGATAAAAACTCATTAAGAATTTGCCAGAAACAGTTTAAGTGACAACACAGAAATTTTGCACATATTACTGCTGAATTTTATTGTGTGAGAGAAACCACTGGACCAGAGGAGAGAAGAATTAAACAAGGGTAATTTTTATTTACTGGCATTTGGTCAATCAGTGGAAATTCACAGGAGTACAGGGAATTTTCTGGTGCCTCTAAGAATGTAGTAAAGTTGCTTCATAGCGAGATGGTATTCATTTTATAAAAAGAGACGGTTCGGTTAGTGGCAGAATTGTCAAGAAATAGAGCAATGTAGGAAAGTATGGGTGCTGACCTACAGTCACCAACAAGTACTTGATTGACTCAGCCCTCTTCATTGCTCCTGTTAGACTGCTCTCTCCAGCTGTCTGCCCTGGGAAATAAGAATGCTTGAAGACTAAGATTTAAAGGCATACATCCAGAAGGAAGCAGATTTTATTTTTCATTTTTGAGAGAGAAGACAATATAGGTTCTTGTACAAGATTGCAGGGAGGTGTTTTCTACACTACTCCTGACTGAAAAGCTTTTTCCTGATGATATAAATTGATCTGAATTTATAATTTTATGAAATATGGTTGAGAAGGACATGAAGAATTAAATTCCAGGAGTCTTCCTCTGGGTAAAGGGCACCTTGAACTGAATTGCTTTGTCAGGTTCTCCTACAAATGGGTTATTATACAAAATACTGTCACAGGTGCAAAGCTTTTCCTTCTCTGTAAAAAACTGCATGTGTTGGAAGCATCATGTTTACTTGTCTGTGAAGTATGCTTTTAATGAATTGGGCAATAAATAAAACCCATTTAAGACGTTTGATAAAGAGATACTTAGGGCATGATGAATTTCAATGCACTTTCTCAAGATCAGATTTTGGTCTGTTCTGGGAAATTTTTAAAAGTTTATTTTAAATGTTATTTATATACCTCTAGTGTTAAGTAGCAAGTGAATTGACTTTTTGAGTCCCATTGCACACAAAAGAAGAAAAAGAACTCATGCCATAGCCCACATTATGAGAAATGTTATTGAAAAAAAACTTAAAGTTATTAGAGATCTTTCTCCTCTTTTTGAGTGGAGACTCAAGATAGTTGCTATTCTGAAAAAAACTAAACCCACACACACGTGAAAAAGAGAGGAGGACCATGAAGTGTCTAGGCAGAAGCAATGGAGCAGGAGGTTTTATGTGAGACAGGTTAAGATTTATGATATGCATTAAGTGGAAATTCAAAAGGGCTCCTGGACATCCCATTCACAGCCACTGGTTCTAGAGCAGCCTCTAGAATGTTAACACCCCCAGCTCCCTCAGCCACTCCTCAGAGGACTTGTGCTCCAGACTTCTCACCGGCTCTGCTGCCCTTCTCTGGATTCACCCCAGCATTTCAATGTCTTTTTTGTAGTGAGGGGCCCAGAACTGGACACAGGATTTGAGGAGCAGCCTCACCAGTGCCAAAGACAAGGGTACAGTCACTGCCCTGGTCCTTCTGGCCGCATTATTGCTGATAAAGGCCGGGATGCCATGGCCTTTCTTGGCCACCTCAGCATGAACTGTCATATGTTTAACCACTGTTGCCCAGCATCCCCAGGTCCTTTTTTGCTGGGTCACTTTCTGGCTGCTCTGTCCCCAGCCTGTAGCTCTCCAGGGGTTGTTGTGACCCAAGTACAGGGCCTATTTTTTTCCCTAATTTTGCCTTTATTACTCAATACTGTTTTGATAATTGTCATTTAATATTGGTTACAATTTTTATATGGGTTGTACAAAAGACATTTTCATTGATTGCCATGTTTTTGTGTTTCACCAGAGTGCAGTAAAGTTTATTATTGCTGGATAAAAGCCTATATGATCCTGAAGATTTCTATGCTGCCTTTTGCAATTCCCATAGAGAGTATTATCTGATATTAGTCTCATTTCATATAATCCTTATTACAGGACATTCTTTCATAGTGAAGATTATTTTATTCAATCATAACAGAAGTGGGTCACATTTAACGGGGGAAAATTAAAGACTTCAATGAAAAAGCTGGTCTAATTAGGTAAGCCTAGAAGTCACAATTTTTTGAAAATCAAGCACTGCTCAACCAGACAATTCTATCCTCCCTTCTCAGAGAAAACCATCACAGCCTTATCTTTTGATAATCCATCTTGTTGAGAACAAAACTGTTATCTGGAGACATAGAAGCAAAACCGGAAAAAGATATACCTTCAATCAGAGAGGTTTAATTATGCAAGGTCCTCCTGTGGAGGAAAAGAGTGGAATGTGTTAGAAATAACTACAATTTGGAAGGATAGCACCCAAAAGGGGAGAAGACTGAAAGTTTTATACCTAAACCCCTTCTAACAGAAAGGTATATTCCAACCCCAGATAAATAAATAGCATACTGGAAAATGCCTACCTTTGTTTTTTTAATACAATGAGATACTCTTGAGAATGGAAAGGTTTGTATATGAAAAACACTCTTACAAGGTTTTCTGGGAGTTATATATAAAATAACTAAGCTGAAATAAGCTTAGTCCACTTCATATTTAATTTAGGCATGTTGGTTTCTGAACTATAAATGATATATTATTGGATTTATTTTTTTTTATCATGCTTTGATTTCCTTCTGATGAATAGAAATAGGGAAGCGAACAACAGTGAAAAACGTTGGGTGAATTGAGAGGGGGTATGGAAATTTATAACTATAACTTAGGAAAAAGGTGATACTTCACTCTTCTAATTAGTATAATCAGAGCTTAATGGAAGTCATACCACTTTTGTAACAATATAAATAGGATTTTCAGTGGATGAAAATGGTGGGTTTGGTAGCTATCTGGTGCAAGATTTCTACATATCTATGATTCATAACTATGAATTATGTAACTCATGCTGGAGATGAAGAAACAGGATTTTCAATGAACATGTAAATTCTTTAGCAACATTTTTTACCCAAAGCTTAATTGATTATTACAGAATGCCTCTAGAGAGACACATTAGTAATTCACAAAGGACAGGAGGTAATTAGTTTCTTCTGAATCAACTCTTTCTGTCTGCATACTGTATCAACACAATTGTTTATTTCCCATTTTTGGGAGGAAGGAGCAGGAACCTCTTTAACTCCTTTGGGAAATAACAGGGGATCACCGGGAAAAGAACAGGGCCCACCTTTCTCACTGCAGAACTGTTCGACACTAGTGGAGTGATGCCAGCTTGAAGATAAACCAGACAGCGCTAAAGAGTCTCCTCTTGCATAACATCTGAAGGCTATGTTTAATTCTACCATGTAATGATTTTTGGATGCTTGTTAGCTTGCAGAATATTTATTTTCTCCTTGCAATTGCCCTGAGAAGGGCCACTACACCAATTAATTTTCATGATAAACTATTTCTTCAGCTTCCTTTTAAAATTTTTATAAAACTAAAGCAAATTAATGTTCTGAAATGATTTTAAAAGATATTTTTTGTCAATTTTTATACCTCTAAGAAAGATTTAGTATTTGTGCCTGTTTTGATGGAATTTTCTAAATAGGAACAGGTCATCAGTAAGAGATAGCATCAGCTCCTGTTTTTGGATGGATGGCTAAAATGAGCGGCTGAAAATATTTACACTGATGGCAAGTGAAGCCTTTAAAGTGTTTACAAGGTAGATCAAATTGATATCTCTAGAGCACTGAGACAGAGAAAGGAAGCTGAAATAAAGAAACAAAAAATAAACAATATATTATACCTAAAATATCTTTGGCATTTTTCAAGGTGAAAAGACTTTTAATCACTTAGCTTGACTGCTTCCACAAGAGAAGTTCAGCAAAACATTCTTAGAAGCATCATTCAGCCTTAATGGAGGTGCCCAGCCTTTCATTTAAAATTTCTGATGAGGAAGACCACTATTTTTAATTTGCTCTGGTAGCTAATTATTAGGCCTGGCTGAAGTTTTTTGATTAAAACAGATTTGACAGGCTCTTGGATTTTCCACTCAATTAAATACTTTGAGAAACGTTTACATCAGCCAAATCTCCCCCCAACTACTTTCCCCAGTGTGGATGTAAAATTTATCCTACAGAGCTGTCTAGAAAAAGTCCTGCAAGCTTCTTTATTTTTTTTCTAGTCTAACACTTTTAGAGTCAGATTTCAACCTCTGGCTTCCTTGGTATGCTTTTCTATCATGAGCCCTCTCTAATGTATTTAAATTTTGTTTGCTCCTTTGATCTTTGAGTAAAACTTCAGCACCCTTGCAACTTAAAGTAGACATGTCAACCTTAAAAGTGAAGGAAGAATGCAAAGCCTAGGTTCTGAAATAAAAATTACTCATTAAAAAGTGAAGAATAACCACTAGATGTTCAAGAGGGAAAGAGAGGCAGCTTTTATCTGGAATCAGAGAATGCCTGGAGAGGTCCAAATGAAAACGCAGTAGGAGCAAGAAATTTTAAGGACAGTAGCAGGAGTTTTAGGAATTAAAAGTGACAGGAGGTATTAAGAGGATGCAGGCAGGGTTTTAGGAGGTAATAGTCAGTGTGTGAAATGTCAACAAATCTGTGAAAAGTCATAAGGAGGAGGAGACAATGATAATGTGGGAAACAATAACAAATCAAGTAAAAAAACCCTCTAACATCTAATAAAATTATATCAAAATATGGTTTTCCCACATGCCAAGGCAGTGATTGCTGTTCCTGAGACCTTCAACAGAGGATATTATGGGCAGATGCATTTTGGGGTAAAACTGAATGTTACGAGTGGTGATCACATGGTGAATCAGCTGACTACTTGCAGGAGTCACTATCCTGTTATAATTATAATCCTTTGGACAGAGGGAGAAATAATCACTGGAATAATTACTGATGCTTTAGTGTGGACAATAAGGATATTTTAGGACTGAAAGGAAAAAGGACACACTGGGAAGTGTATTCTGAAACCTATTTTACACTCTAAACTATTAATAATCTAAAATTTAGCAAGAGAGTGCTGGTTGAGAGCCTATGAATAGTTTTGGAATGTGAATTTGCTTCCTCAAAATCCTCTTCCCATCCCAACCTTCCCACCAGGAGAACCAGAACTAGGGTTCACAAGTTGAGAAAAGTGACCATGTAAAGACCCTTGACTTCTTCCTGCAAATAATCATAGGGCATATTTTCATGAACAGATGCAGATCGACCCAAGGTGGCTGCAAGCAGTTCTGGTTCAGTAGCAGTGTAACTGTTTTATTCCAATTCTGAGCCCAGATTATTATGTCCAGACCTCAGTAAGACATATTTCCTTATGTTATTCCAGTGAACTGAACAACTGACTAAAATAATAAAGCTGTTTTTCTAGTCCATCTAAAACAGAAATAAGAAACAAAAAGGGATTTTACCAACAAAGAAATCAAAATTACAAGAGGTGGACAAGGACATGAAACTTGAAATAACAAGGAACAGTCAAATATTAAATTGGATTTAACTATAAAACAGATGAACAGAAATCATAGCACCACAGGTATGTGGTAGAAGGGATAATTGAAGATCATGAAGTCAAACTTCCCAGACAGGGACATCTTTTGCTAGATCAAGGTGCTTAAAGTCCCATCTAGACTGACCTTGAACACTTCTAATGATGGGACATCCACAACTTCTCTGGGCAACCCCTTACACTGTCTCACCATCCTCATTATAAAAAACCAAAATCTACTCTATTTCACTTTTAAAACCTTGTTGTTTGTTTTTTCATGACATATTTGGAAAAAGTCTCTCTCAGTCTTTCTTACAGTTCTACATTAAGTACTGAAAGATGGCAATAAGGTGTCCCAGGAGCCTTCATTGCTCCAGTCTGAACTATCCTAGCTCTCTGTCTTCACTGGAGAGAGCTTTCAGCCTTCTGATGATTTTCATGGCTCTCCTTGGGCTCTAACATATCCATGTTCTTCCTGTACTGGGAACCCCAGAGCTGGATGTGAGACTCCTGGTGGGGTCTCAGGAGAGTGGAGTAGAGGTAGGGAGTGTCCCCTTTAACTGCTTTCCCTCTGCCATATTTTTTACTCCTTGCTTGTACCTGCTTGTTTTGCAGGTAATGTAACTTGTGACAGAGGTAATTTTCTTACTATTAGCAGGTAGAGTGTTGTGTTTGGATATTGTATGAGAATAATGTTGATAACACACTTGTATTTTAGTTGCTTAGCCCTTGTGATGCAAAGTCATATCATTTAATCTTAGAGCTAAAGAATCGGTGCTGTCCTGTTTTATTTATTGGCACAGATGTAAGTAATAAGGTGGAAAAAAGCTGTATTACTATTAAAATGAAATAGCCAATGAACATCTTTAGGTCATCATCAGCAAACGGAAGAAGAGGAAAAAACATGGGAGGATGGATAGAGTAGATCTTCCCTTGCTGTTTGGAATTTCTTGATGACTTTATAAAACTGGTGATTGAAAGAGGTTGGTACTGTTCCATACTCACATCATTAAANAGATCTTCCCTTGCTGTTTGGAATTTCTTGATGACTTTATAAAACTGGTGATTGAAAGAGGGTGGTACTGTTCCATACTCACATCATTAAAGAACTGGAAAGGAAAAAAAGAAGAGAGAAAAGAAATCATGTCCTAAAAATAGTAATACACCTGGGTATAGAATTATGTAACATACAGTTCTGAGACTGCAACAACGATTTACATTCTAGGTCACAATATGCTACTTTTTGAGTGGTAACATGGATCCATAACAAAATCAATATACAAGTGAAACAAAAATCCAAAAGACATATTAAAAAAACTCTATAGGTAATATATATGAAAATATGCCACTTATTATAGAATGAATTATGTAGGAGGCATTCATACATTGCAGTATTTTTGTCATTTTAAAATTTTAAGTGGCCTACACTTTGATGGTTACACGTTTCTATTTATTATGAATTTAAAGTTGTTAAAGGAACTTGCATCACATGCTTGGATAGCAGAAATAGTTTTTTTATTAAAGATTAAAAATGACACCTTATAATGGACATTTCTGTTGCCTAGATGGAAGTTTCTGTATGTTTCCACTTCATTCAAACACTGAATCTTCTCTGAAAGACA